>JAVQKC010021541.1:0-14661 GCA_036025475.1 Philypnodon macrostomus | reverse complement strand
TCAAAAAAGTGATTAAGGTGCCCGTTGGTAACAGTTGTAGCAGACGTACGGGGCAGACGTATGGGGCCGTTTTCGACGATATACACCTTGCTGTCGGGGACGACAGCACAGGCCTAGTTGTAGTTCTGATTTGGTCTCATTTTAGTATAATAAAACCATTCTTGGGAAGACTAAGAAGTATTTTCAGTGGTGGTACTTGGTGTAGCTATGGATCATTGTTTACAAATATTGCCCATTGACAGAGTAAGACATTTCCAGAGCTGTTTATTGATTACTTTCCTCTTAGAGATGACTGACTTACATAGTGATAGAGGATAAGAAATATGAGCGCTTAGGTTTTGAACGGCCATTTTCTTTATCGTTGTCCTTTAACTGACCAAAATATTTTATTAGTTGACTTATTTGCCACATTTTATTTTTTCCTTTACTACACTCACTGATGCCACTTAACCACGCCTTAAGCCCAGACCCTATCAACAGTAACATCCACTTATAACCAATTTCAGTTCTTCATTTGATCAATTATCATTCCCATCATCTAATTCCCCTCTCATCATAAACTTCTCCCATTGCAGCTCCTATCGCTCCCCTTCCGAGAGCTCCTCCGGGTGCACTCCGTCACCGGTTGGGCATTCATGGCCCTAAACAGCTGTTCCATAATTATACAGGAGGCAGGAGGCACGCAATCAATATTCCCGGTGCTCCCTTTGTGCCCGGGGAACCTGCTGGTTAGTCCGGCTGCCCTGCAATCACAGGTCGTACTTTTAATCCCAGTCGAGGCTAGAGTGTACCAGTGTCTAAACCAAACCTGAACCAGATCTGAATAAAAGCTTATTACAGTTAAAATGGTCATTCTAAAACAAATAATAAATGTATGTTTTATTGGGCTGTAAAAAGAATTGATTTGCGATATATCGATACTTCCGCTAGGTATTGATACTTTTGTGACATCATCATGCATAATTAATGAGCTACAGTTGTTCTGGTGGCAGTGTTATAACCACTAGTTGGGCTGCAACTAGGGGCCAGTCTAGATGAGTGGTGAAGTGGTGCTTTTCCATTGATTAAACAGTCTTTTTGGTTATGCCAGTCTTTGAATACAGCTGTTAATCACTGAACAGAACTGCCCTGCCTTACCACACCACTACACAAGGGTCTAAATTCCAGTCCAGCATATTTCCCAATCCATGTAATCCTAAATGTTAGCTTTAAATCTCAGTTCCCCACACTGTACTTCTAATGAGGTGGCCCTTGCATTAGCGTGAGTAGCTAAAGTAAAACTGTCTATTCGCAGCTTGTCTACATGTGTGCTGAATCCCACTTATTGTAATTGAAAAAACAAAGCCTGTAATAGGATCAGGTAAAATTATTTTCTGCAAAGGTTTAGCATTTTGGTATATTGGGGTGCACGTTGGCTGAGTCCATGGCAAAAATATGTGTGGGTTCCACCTTTGGGCCGGGGAACAACAATCTTTCTTATCATCTTTCCTCCTATTGTCCAAAGACATGCATGACTTTGGATGTGAGAGTGAAAGGTATGTCTCAGTGTCAGCCTAACTGGCCATTGTATTCTTACCTAAGACTCATACTTTGCTGGTATAGGCTAAATAAAAGTGGTTAACACTTTTGCCTCACCTGCAAGAAGGTCCCGGGTTCGAATCCCAAACCGGACAGCAGGGCCTTTCTGTGTGGAGTAACTCCTGACAGTGTAGCCCAGTGGGATTGAGGGAATGCAGAGAGCAAATGGACAAAAGGGGTGGGACAAAATATCAATATTCCAAAATATTGTGATACTGTATCGATATTGTAGGCTCCACATTCTCCACATTGTACCCAACATAAAATATTACTATGGCCCCACCCTACAACAAACAGGAAGTCGGCCATTTTGGATTGACTTCGCGAAGTCAGCTATATTTGACAGCCTCTAATTACTAATTGAATGTCTGTTCACGCGTTCTTTCAAATGGTACTGTGTCTTTAAGAGACGCACCCAGGCAAGAGGGAGAGGAGGGAGAGACAGGAGGGAGAAACCGCGCTAAACTACAGTACACTACACTATTGGGCCAAGAGGGTGTATCGCCTACAAATATTGAATGTCCTGAACTATTGGTTCAGGAAAACAACGCCCACCTTTATTTAAAAACTAAGCAAAAGTAAAATACAGTCATGAGTAAAGGTTCTGTAGTTCTGTAGAAAGGGTGTGAGAGAATTGTATTCATTAAGAATGTGCATGACACTCATCTCAAATATTTTCCCACTCGGTGTAGCACGCATGGAACTATTTTGATTCATGAAGGTACATGCGTAATGCGCGCAGATATATTATAGAAATATTTACAATTTTGACGCCACAAAGTGTCACAATGTAAGCGTTCATTAGTTCAGGCGTTTGCGGAGAGTTTCAGTAAATGGTGAATACATTAGCAGTAAGGAAACTAACTGACTGGCGTCTATAATCGAAAACTGTAAAAATAAATACATTAAAAATCCTGTTTGATTTGTGGAAAGGTTGAGTAAATCTTAGACCAGGTTAGCTGGACATTAGCTGGACATTAGCTGCACCGTGGATTCACTGTGGTCGGTGACATTAATAAATGGCTAAACTATTACTATATACAGTTCTTGACAAGTTGACATGACCTCGACGAAGCTCGTACTCTCTAGAAAAGCATTACAAAGACACCGCGTAAACGCAACTATAATGCTGACTACAACACAATATTGGAGCTTGCAAATGACAGCTAGCATCATGCTAAAAACATACAAGCCGATTATTAAATGGGGCCATTAAAGCGGGACAACGCATAGAAAAACAGTATACAAAAAAATACTGAAGAGGAACATTGGACCTGAGCCACTTAGATCTACTTCTACAGTTTAGTAACAGAGGGCACTGGGCGATAACGCTTGCTTTTAGCTTAAAAGCTAACTTGTGCTTCACTTAGCATCCAAAAAGCCTGATTTACCGAAACTACCAACACTTACCCGCAAAGAATGTCAAGCTGTCTCCAGGCAAACCACTTTTAAACCCTCCTTTAAACCAAACCCGACATAAAAACGTTATTTAAAAATGAAAACGTATGAAACCGAATTTGCCCTTGCATTCAGGAAGTAAAAGCAAAGGAGTGCGCACATGGTTGCCAGAACGGAGTCAGAGTTTCCAGCCCAACAACAAAAGCTGTGACCAATGACAGACGCAAAAACTTCTCATGCTATGATAAAATAAAATAAAAATACATACATGTCTGGGGCTCATTCAGATACACAATGTAGGTACACAATATCTTAACATAATAAACAAAACAATGAAAAGATAAATACAGTGACACACCAAAAACAAGCAAACTTACAGCAGAAGCATAAAAACAATTTGCGCATACATATGAAATCCAGTATAAAAAACGAATGGTTATGCAAAGAAACCGGAGCTATAGAACAATGTCAAAACACCCTACATTTTAACTAATCGCCAGCAGTATGGGTAAATTTATGTCGCACAATCTGGCAACGCCCCCAAATCATACGTCAACAAAGGTGGTTTCTCACAAATCAAAAGAGCATGGCTTTATCTTTCTGTCAAATCTTGTGAGAGGTGGTAGAGTAGCCAATAATTTTACTCAAGTAAGAGTAACGTTACTTCAAAATAAACTAAAAAGTAGCCTACTGGGTGAAAAAACTACTCCAGTCCTGAGTAACTGTTTGAGCGTAATGTCAGATTATTTGTTTAATTTTGTTGTAATCTGGCAAAAAAAAAAGGATAATAAACTGATTTTGATATTTTCAAAAGAAAAACTAAAAACGTAAATATTAAAAAAATAATTAAATAGAGAAGGTGGAATCTTTGAAAAACTCTTCCACATCCAGACCGACCGTGATCCGGAGCAGTAGTTTTTGCATAAAGTTGCTAACAGACTCATACTTACACTTGTAGAGGATAAATTGTAACTTTACACTCTCACAGGCATTTTTTCTCTCTTTTGATTATTATACAAGGAAATACAAATACATTCAGCTGAGCTCCTTGAGAGACCTCACTTCTATGTGGATTTCAACTGCAACTGTAGTATATGCTGTCTAGCCATCAATATAGCTCAAAGATAATACTAAAAAAACAATTGCATTTTACAACATTATTATACTGTATTGTTATTGGATACAGCTGGAACGTTATCTGCTTATCATAAATGTTTGTTTCATAGGGCACTGGTACAATTGTATTTTGGGTTCATAACATTAACACTATATACTGAATACATATTAAATATATATTCTATATAGCCAACAAGGTTTAACAAATTTTATTAAATATTTGAGCAATTTAGACATCTACAGTAAACACTCCTCTGAACTTAATAACATTTCTGTTCACTTCAAACTAGTATTTTCTTCTTGTCTCAGGCATTAAAATACTTGGCAATGTTAATTCCAGTGAGATCACAAGCTTTACATAGACCAGTAAACCATCATCCCTCCACTATCCGCCGTAGTATGGTTCCCAGTCCCCCTTTAGCAATCTGCAGGGGGGTCTTTTCCGCCTTGTTCTCAATGTAGATACTGGCACCATGCTCCACAAGCAGCTTTGCTGCCTCCACACGCTCCTCATCACAGGCTAGGTGGCTAGTGAAGAGGATCATGTCAGTCTACAATATGTATTTGAAAGCACTGAATAAAAAGTCATAAAAATAGAGTAACCTACAGTGGCGTGTTCCCCTGAGAGTCCTGGATGTTGGTAGATGCACTCTGCTTGAGAAGCAGCTGAATTAGCCGATAATTTCCTTTTGCAGATGCTCTGTGAAGTGGGGTTGAGTCATACTTGTCTGTGACATTGGGGTCTGCTCCATTTTCTAATAGAATAAGAGCAATCTACAAAAGCAGATCATTTGTAAGTTGTGTCATATTCTGGCATGTCTTATTTACAATATGGACACTACACCACACATCCACACATTTTAATGTTAAGGAAACACATTGCATAATTAGGGTCCAAACCAAAAACTTTGAATACGCTGCCATTAGTTTTATTTGTTCACGTTTTATTATCGACAGAAACTATTCAATGTTCCTCTAGGAAATATTTATGAAAGATTTTTATACAAGTATTAAAAAAAATAATGTTTGTACCTCATATCTGTCTTTTGATGCTGCGTAGTGAAGAGGGGTACAGCCATTTTGATTAACTGAGTTCAGCTGAGCTCCTTTAGATATCAAAGATCTCACTATGTCTTCTCTACCTGCAGATGCAGCAATGTGCAGAGGGGTCCATGAAGCCTAAAAAAAAGAAGAAAAAATGAAAACACTCACACAGCGTGCCTTAAAACTAATGTTCGCCGGAGAACTATCACATTTGCATTCTCTGAAACTAGAATAAAAATAATTTGTGAGATTACTTCCCTGTCAGTGATGTTGTGACGTGTTATTAGTGCTTATACAAAGTACAAAAATATTTATTAGTGTGACCCAAATTGACCTACATCATCCTGAAGATTGACATCAGCTCCCACGTCAAGCAAAAATTCAACAATTTCAGTGTGGCCAGCAGAGCAAGCCCAATGCAGCGCAGTTCTATGGTCCTGAAATGAAACATATTAGGAATAACAAAATGAATAGTACAAAGATATGTTAGGTTAGAGTTCTGTCAATACACATAGGGCTACATGTTTTGCTGCGTCACGCGTATGCTCATGGTTCGTACCTGGTCAATTTTGGTGGCAAGCGTTTTATCTGAAAAAATGCATTGTCTTAATTTCTCAAGTTGCCCCGTGTATGCAAAATTGCAAACCTCTACGTTTGATACGGAGCTCTCCATTGTGATACTTTTTTCAATTACTAAATATAACTAAAAACAGGTGTTGTTAATCATTTCTGTCTTCAGATTTTCAAACAAATGAATTCGCAGTGACGCAGGAACATATTAATTGTACTTCCGCATTTTAACAAAACGAAGACATTTTTACTTCAAAATAAAATACACTTACAAACGCTTCATTTTGAACAAAATTTTCTGTTAATATTACAATGTGTACTGTAACAAACTATTTAAAAAGTCAAGAAATCACCTACATAGAAATGGTAAAAATCCACATAATTATGATTCTAAAACGTCGTGGATTATCGTAAATATTTTATTTTAATAGGTGCACGCTGTGCTCAGCGGAAGCAATTGCTGTTTCAAAATGGCTATGTAAACAGCATCATGGTTCATCTGAGCGTTTAAAACTACGAATTAAACAAATATTGTCATAGTTTTAGGCTTGAACATTTCGTCCGACCTCTCTGTAGTCATGGCAAGTACACTGGTAAGAATGAAACCGTTGAAGCTCTATTAATTGAAAAGACGATACGGTATAGCCGAGTGCAAGATCAGCCTACTGTTTATTTAAATTAAAATATGCCTTTTTATTTAGGATTTCAGGACTCACGTTGACCAGTCGTGCAGATATTCCGAAGAGTTTGTTAACATTTATTATGACTGCATGGATAAGAAAAGAAGGGTGAGTTATCTATCCTCGTGGTCACGTTTGAAAGGGGACTCGAACCATTGTTCTCAAATATGGGGTCAACGTTATACAGCAATATTGTCTACTGTACTTTGAACCATTATGTGGCATACCGACGTAGTAAACTTGGAACGATGCCACTACACCCTCTAGTTTGTGTATAAGACATGATTAAGCAATATTGCGATATTTAGACAAACTTGTGCATTTTATATATGTTTCAGAACCTTACTAGACTGTACCTCGATAAAGCCACTCTGGTTTGGAATGGAAACGCAGTATCAGGACAAGAGGCTCTTGGAGAATTCTTCGAGTCACTACCGTCGAGTGAATTTCAAGTTCTTACACTGGACTGCCAACCAGTTCATGGTTAGTGCTGGAAACTTTAACTACTAAATTAACAAAAATTGAAAATAACATTATTTATTGATCACTATGGCATTTTTCTCTAGAGCAAGCAACCCAAGGCCAGACTACATTGCTCGTTATAACCGGTGGGATGGTCAAGTTTGAAGGCAACAAGCAGCGTTATTTCAACCAGAACTTTCTTTTAACGGCACAAGCTTCACCAAATAACGACCAACCGGTGTGGAAGATCGCCAGCGACTGTTTCAGATTTCAGGACTGGAGTAGCTGAATGAGTACTTTAGCCTCATGCCCCAATTTTTCTCATTCTTTCATTCGTTCACATTTTGTTGTTTTATAATAAAAAGCATAGACTGGGTTCAAAATCACATTTATTTTTGGGAAATGTGGAACAAGGAATGTGTATAAATGGAACAATAAACACAATTGAGTCACTGAAGCAAATCATCCTTTGCAAATATACAAGAGGTACTGGCAATATTTCGAAACGGATTTTCATTAACCTGTTAATTGAGGTAATTTTACAAAATTACTTCATAACCCAGCAAATCCTTTATTGTAGCAATATACATACAAGAGACATGTAAATTTGGACTTTTTCACACATGCAACCAAATACTTTAACTTTATATATTAATACATCTGAATCATTTTGGTGTCAGTTTACAATAATAAATTAAATTGGCCAATGTACAAGCTAGACATGGGAGTTTTTTTCCCCCAATACTAAAGATTGCAATAAATATATTTCAAACCTCTACTTACGTTAGCAAGACTTTGTTTGTTGCCATTTTTGTTACTTATATGTAAACATTTTTTTCTTTAACATGCCATGGTGTTCTTTTCTGCTTTTCTACATAAGCACAGCAGATGAAGGCACAGGAACATCAGAACCCATTTTTACAAAAAGCATTTTACATCTTTGACATTAACTAGTTTTTAATATTCCAATCGAAGTAATATCAAAACTTAACTACAAACGGTGGACCAATATTTACTTTGACCTACAAGAGTGACTATTGACCCACAAATATAGTTCAACAGATGTGACAGTATGGCAGTTAAGTGCTGAAATGGTCTTAGATCCCCCTTTCAAAACCATTATACATCCTACAAACAATACAATGCACCACAGATGGAGCAGCTAACAATATCTAATGCCATTCTGCTCAAACCAACTTAATTTGTATATACACATAAACAGCAAATAAATCCAAGTTCATATTACAGCTTTTTTACAGTGGTAATGGTTGTTCTGGAGTAAACTGCATTTATTTGCCCCCATACATTCTCTCAATGTGGTGAAGGTAGTGATTCTTCAGCTCTTTCCTCTTCAATTTGAAGGCATCTGTGACAAGGCCTGTCTCAGGGGTCCACGGCTCCGGACTCAGATGCACCTTCACGGGTATCTCAAACCGCTGCAGTTTAACTAAAGAGATGGCGTTCAAGTTTTAAGAATTAATCACAAGCCTTTGCAGCCATAAACTCACTAGACACATTTATTATATTCTGTATATGTTCCAATGCTTTTAAATGCACATTTGTAAATTATATGCATGTAGGCTTGCAGACAGATTAAAAATTTAAATTCAAACCATGTATGTTGGCTGGAGGTTTTTAGTGACTATGATTGTGGTATTGTAGTGTCCGACAAGCTAGTCTGAGCAATTCAGATCTGCTGGTTCTGGTGTATGATCTTAAGCCTAAATTCAGTGAGTTGCTACCAGGTTATTTGCCAATTGTTACATGGAGAAGCCGTTGAGAGAAAGCCAATATTGTGGCAGGTGATTGTATTATGAACTGTATATCAAAACTATAATCTCTTACTGTTAACTGCAACTTCTTTGATTTCCTTCAGAACCTGTCTTTCCATTTCAGGGTGAGTGCAGATCTCTTCCCATGTTGCCATTATACCCCTCTGTTTTGCCAACTCTGTCAGCTGTTTCTGGTTCGGCACCACAAAACTTATGACATAGTTCTGGTCACTGTCAGGGAAAAAGAACACAGAGATTAGAGTTCGCTTCATTAATTTAAGTATGATGGAAATGACAAACAACTGTGGACATGTTTATGTTTATTTTATGTTTTTGTGGAACTACTATTTTTAAAACAAAGAAATATTTGTATTGTGTCTTATTGTAGTCACAGTAATTATCCCTTTTATACCAAAGACCCTTTCAAAGTCCAAAAGTCAAGTAAACTGATTAACTATACTGTAACCGGTTTAGACCTTTTGTGATTACTTTAGTTGCCAAGTTTGTCAACTATTTCAGCGTGTGTTTTAAGTTGTGGATTTAGCGTCTTAACTAGGCTTACCTATTTGCATAAGCACAGATGTTGTCTACGAGAGGGCAGTTCTTGAGAGCAGATTCAACTTTCCCCAAGGACACATACTCTCCAGCCTGAAGCTTGACCAAATCCTTTTTCCGGTCTAAGAGAGAACATTGAGGGTGTGTGATATAATGTGCTATTTAAACTGTGAGATAACTCTTGGCTAAATACACACCTACTATCTGCAGACAACCATCAGGATAAAACTCTCCTATGTCTCCGGTGCAGAACCATCGCTGACCTTTTTCATCCACAATGAAGTCGTCATCATTTTTTTCATGCCTGTAATAACCCTGTGTAACATTGGGACCTCCAATAAGTACTTCTCCTCTTGGGTTTGGCCTATCATCGCTGGTATAGCCTCCTACAAGACAGTAAATAGAGAGGGACCACATTAGGCTGTATTCTTCTGTACATACACAATGTGCCAAGTTTTAAAACCACACCTTCAGCCCAATTCCTCAGCCTGATCTCACAGCATATAAGAGGAGCACCCACTCGGCCAGTACTGATGTCCATAACTAAAGAAAAAATATATACACATGTATTATTGTTAAAATTATGACAACTCTTACAACTATTCCTTCACTGAATACCTTCTGTAATGGAGCCAGCACCACAGGTTTCAGTTAGCCCATAGCCTTGACCCACAGGACAGCAAAAGCATACATTCATAAATCTCTGAGTAGCAGACGACAAGGGGGCTCCTCCGCACATCATCATTCTAACCTGTCCGCCCAGCAGTTTTTTCACTTTACGAAACAACAGGCTGGAAGTAGAAGAAATCAGTAAGTAAAACATTTTGTGGTGGATGTAGCCTTCCATGGTAAAGTCAAAGACAGAAACATACGCATTACAAAGTGGAGCATCATAGCCTCTCTTGATTTGCTCCAGTTTATATTTGTAGCCAAGTGTAAACAGTGTCTTTTGAATGTAGCTCATTTCTTGTACTTTGCTCATCACGTTTTTGTTGATGCGGTCCATTATTTCCTTTAAAAAAAAAGTGTTAGTTTATGTGGGGTAAGAAATATAATTTCCCTTGAGCATAAAGCCTCAGTCAATTATTGAATGATTGAATTAAGGCTATAATGAACAGCAGATTAAATATAAAATTAGATTCTTACTGGCACAGCTGCCATCAGGGTGGGTCTGAGAACAGTGCAGTCTCCTTTGCTTCCTTTTTTTATCTTGGTAGACTGAAACAAATAAAATTAATAAATGCTGAATAGACATCTAGTATATTACTATTGAGAGAGAGGGCATAATCTTACCTGGTCTGACAGTGTCTGAGGAGATGAATATCCAATTCGACAGCCATATGTGACACAGGAGATTTCTGCTGTCATTTCCAGAACATGAGCCAGAGGCAGATAGGCAATGTATGTGTCATTTGGCCTGCCAATATAAGGGAAGAGAATAAAGCTTTAACCAAAAGACAGTTTCAGTTCACTTTTTTGCAGCATTTTACAATTGTGTGTGCAGTATTTACAATACAACATTTTTTAAATTTTATTTTGAAATGTGACCAAACACAGAAAAGCAGCAGACACACTGGTGGATCCTTAACTCACCCCAGTCCAGGGATGCGCTCACACTGGCCGGTCATTCCCGCAATCAGGTTACTGTGAATGATCATGACCCCTTTGGGTCTGCCTGTAGATCCACTGGTATACATCACCATAGCTAGATCTGAAGGCTGTGGCTTTACAAATGGCTTCTCTACTGCATGGCAAACAAGCAAAAAGGGAAAAAATAAGCAGGTTTCAATGGCATTAATCAAGTAAAACAATGCAAATAAGACAATAAAACGCATACAATTTTCAGGCAGAGCTCCCAGATCTCGGACAGACTGCATGTTGTGGATGGAGAGTCTTGCTGGGTAGCGGTCTGTGCTCATTTTCTTTTGGTCGACATAAATAATATGCTTCAGTTTTGGGATATGTGGAAGTACATCCTAAAAAAAGAAACAAAAACAACATTTACAGACTTTAGGCCACTTAACATGTAATAAAGACATTAGCTAGCAATAAACACACAAAATATAACTTGACTTGACTTTGAAATGCTGAGTAGGCTAATGATACAGATGTCACACCGATGATGTAATGTGGTTGAGTATGTAAACTAAGATATTGAGATCATTTTCTGAACTACTTAAAAACAGATATCACTTATCTAAACCAAACCTTTGTTCCTCAAACACAACCAAGACATTTTGATAAGCTTACTTTAAGCTTAGTCTCCAGCAGCTCTGCACTGGTAATTAAATGAGTAACACCGGTTTCATTCAGTCCAAAGGCAATTGCATCCTCTCCCAGGGTGGCATAGAAGGTCACCACTGCAAATCAATAAAGAACAAAATGTATAAAGTAATATGACTACTAATTAACACATTCTGCGCACTTAAACCGTGTGATGTGTTGATTAGACTATACAAATAAATGCACTCACAGGGAAAGTTGCGCCTGAAGCATGATTGGGCAGTAATCATCCACTCTGCTCTTGTCTCACAGAAGATTGCAATGGTGCTTTTGGGCTTCTGTCCCAAAGCTGCCAGTCCACTGCCGAACTCACTCACTATGGTGTCCAGTTCATTATAAGAAAACCATTTATAATCCCCGAGGATCAGCTAAATAAAACAGTAAACATTAGACCGACAATAACAGTTATAATTATTAACTGTATTATGCAGACCTCACCTTTTTAAAGACTTTGCCACTTGGTTGAATCTCATTCTCTTCGCTAAGCACATCTCTGGTTCCAAGACAGTGGGATGGTCCAAAGCGTTGCACAGCATGGGAAAACAGCTTATCCAGCGTGTCCTTGCCTGGTAAGTCCTCTCGTACGAGGGAGTCAAAGTGGTCCACACTGCGATAAGGCCCCTCTGCGCGACCCGTAGTGGAGCGAGCCTTTATCCTGTTTGACTGAGTCTTCTTCTGACCTGCACCAGTGAGATAGTACCAGGGCAGGAAAGACACTACAGACCACAGCCATATGAGAATGTAGAACGGTAACAGGAGCAAGTACTGTAAACCTGAGTCTGGCCGGAGACTCATAA
Source organism: Philypnodon macrostomus (assembly GCA_036025475.1). Classification (NCBI taxonomy): domain Eukaryota; kingdom Metazoa; phylum Chordata; class Actinopteri; order Gobiiformes; family Eleotridae; genus Philypnodon; species Philypnodon macrostomus. Next base: position 2,406 of record JAVQKC010021541.1, on the reverse strand, counting down.
TTTATTCGTGACTACTGCAAGATGGTGAGTTGGTCTTAAAAAGGTATTAAAGGTGTTCAGTAGGGCATGTACAAATTGGGACACTTTACAACTAGAGATGCCCCCTGCGTTGTCAACTGGCTTGTCAAAACAATCTGGTCCACAGTCCCCCAGATGGAAAACCTAAAATCAAACAGAAAAATGAAATCCCATTATGATCAGAAATGTAAATAAAAAGACTATATTTTTGACCCAGAGTCACATGTGTCTAGAAGAGGAAGTCCGGCGTTCCACAAAAACAGTTATCTCTACTTCTTACGTACCACCTTTAAGCTACACAAATTCCAGTGGCTGGCTTTAAGACGAAATGATGTATGTTCTTCACAGAGGAAATGTTGAGAGTATTATTGGTGCAAATTCCTTGCTTGAGGACCACCTGCCAGCCCTCTCAATAGCTAGGTTGTGGATGGATAAAGCAATGTCAATACTTTGTCCCTATGGTCAGACTGTCCACTGGCCAATGACCACAGCCCTGTTAATGAAGATGATCTTCCTACTGTGAACCAATGACAAAGCTCTTCAAAGCTCACCCCAGTCTGTGACCAGTGAAAGGCCACTCAAGGGCAAGCTCAGCCCACCTCACAGTACACGTAATCTAAGTGAAAGAATGCTGATTGACTCAAATGCTGCTGTTTCTGATTTTCCACTTCATATAATTAATTGCACCCATGTGGTGAAACTGAAATGAGAAAGTACACACAGTTGCTTGTTTAAAGGCAATCACGTGGGACCTACGGCAATACATTTGCTTCTGGCCAATCTGAATAACGTCCTGGACATGTAAAGGCGGAGTACAAGAATGCTGAAGGTGAATCACACATTGACGCGCATGTCCATTTTTTATTGAACAGATTAATATAGGCCATTCAGGGGATCTTTTTGAATATAGGCTTATTGTACAACATTCTAACCACATACACCAGCAACAATTACAAAAGCAAATGTTAATTGTATTTGCAAAACGTCGTTGTGCCATGAAGAAAATTATGTTGTGTAATAAAACGTGGAGTGATGGACTAACGTTACTGTATAATGCAATAGTGGTGATGTCGATATTTAGCATAACTCACGCGAATTATTAAATTATTTATGAAAAACAATTCCCTTTATCCAAAAGAGGCTTTAAATACATAAAACAGCATTAGGCGGTTTTTCACAAAATGAATAGTGGATATACACATGACAAAAGCCGCCACACGCTCGTGGTAGCATCACTGAGCGGCAACATGTCCGGCTAATGATGTGATATCAAAATCGGAAGAAGAGATTAACAAGACGCAAATCTACAAAATATAAAGGCACTAATGAGATTACTCTAGCCAGATAGTAAGTGATACCCAATCTAATTGGCACGCCTATGGCTTTCCAACCTACCTTAGCTTCAGTGAATACCCGGCGTCGTTGAGAAATGACCGACAGTTACCTCTATCCTCGTCTACACAACCCGGAACTCTGACGTCATCTGATTCCATTTTTCTAAACCAATCACAAACCGCTCCGGATCTGTCCTGTTATATATATATTTTTTAATGAGTCAGTATACAAACGATATACAAACAATAAACAAATAAATGGCATGGACAACAATAGAACAAGCAGGAAGTTTCAGACTCAAATACAGCCAAAGAGTTGTACATTCATTTTTTTATAGCCTTTCTGTTCTTATGCTGCGTTCAAATGGTGTCGAGTTTCCGACATGGATGAGCACAACTCACCGTTTAATCATGTGGGATACACTGGAATTTTGCTACACCAACTGCCCGAATTGTGATGTCATTAACTATTTCAACATGACTCATCAGACAACTTACTGTGAACAACAATAATCGATTCAAATGATTTGGGAGAGTCTCAGAATCGTATGGTTTTATTTATTTGACGTTTCAGTGACAACTCGTGTCATTACAACTATCGTTGCCACACTGCGGTAAAGTCAGTTGGATATTGGATATTGGATATTCGACACATTCGACACATCCGCACACAAGGAGAATGTGTACGTGTTGGATCCGAACAAGAAGCAAGGAGCGCGGCTAATGCTCGCTAGAGCTGTCGGCAGTTCTACGGGATGATATTTAGGGACCGTCAACAAACACACGCAAAAAAGAAAAAGTACATAACAGTAAATAAATAAATAAAACTATAATTGCAATTAAATTACAAATAAAATATATATACCACATTCTGAATTAGCTCATGGTTTATGTTGCACGGTAAAATTGAATAAATTTTTTTATAGCACATAAATTGGGTTTTCTTCAATAACTTATGGGTCATGTGACCCACTGACTCCAAACCACTGCAGAATAATTCCTCACATTTAGGACAATCGGGTACGGCAATTGAATTTGGCTTGTCATGCTTTTT
>JAVQKC010021531.1:0-19462 GCA_036025475.1 Philypnodon macrostomus | reverse complement strand
ACAGCATGAATGTAAACATACCAGATTATAGCAAAATGCTAATTTCCATCCATTGTCCCGGGGATTTGGGGGAGATGGAAGAACAATCTAATACAGTATATAAACAATTACCGGTAGTATTTACAAGCCACTAAAAAAATACACATTCTTATATCTAAAACAGTACACTCATATGCACAATTACCAACACTCATACTTCAGTTAAGTTCAATAATCACTACATACTTGCACAACCATTCAGAGTTTCATTTATCATACATTACAGTTCTTATTACATATGGGTACACTCCTGATACAGTTTTTAATTGAGCTTTAAATGAGTTGTATGTAGGTTTGTGGTAGACCGTTCCATAGCTTTCCACTTTGGACAGATAACACACCCTTACCAAAAGAGGTACGTCAGTGTGGAAGTATTAGTTGATTAGTTAATAGGCTTAACTAACACAGAAATGTACAATCTACATAGTTTTATACTTTCAAGAATTTCAATACTTTACTTACACCATACTTTGCTTATAAAACAGCCTACAATTTCAATAGGTTCTCATAACATTACCGTTTTTCCATTGGGCTCATACCACTATTTGGTCAGCTAGTGCTAGGTTAGTAGTTAGTAGTTAGTAGTTAGTAGTTAGTATGAAGGCACATTGTACACTCACTGGCGGTTTTATTAGGTACACCAGGTCGACCACCAGTTAACACAAATGGCCAGTTATCCAATCACATGGCAGCAAATCAATAAATGTCTTCAAAGCAAGCATCAGATTGAGGAACCCTTGCTTCACAGTAAGGCTTTGACTGAGTGGCCAGTGACTGTATTGTATCATTTCCTTGTCTTTTGCAGGCCGTGCGTCTGGAGAGTGCCTTCCCTCAGGTCACGCGGTACATGGTGGTTGTTTCCACCAATGGGAGACAGGACACAGAGGAGAGCCTTGTTCTGGGCATGGACTTTGTTTCCTCTGATAGGTCAGTGTCACAGAAACAGGAGGCTAGTGTGTTTAGGATAAGCTTTGAATTTTGTAAAGTAATAACATCAAGTAGGTGTGGGCGATATGGTAAAAAATAATAAAAGATTGAAGAGAAAATCACATTTTCAGTTTTGTTCTATTTTAGTTAACGGTGTAGTTTTTCTCTTACACAAAAAAGATGGGACAAACTATCCATATGTCAAGATTCTTTGGGGAGATACGGTATCAGTATTGCAAGCTCGAAATTATTCACTGTATTTCATAAAAGAAAATATTAATTGGAATACAGTTTAAATAATGTATTAATTCCTTTAAAAACAGTGATATATATGAAGTTATTATGTGCAATATATCGATCGCAGTATCACCATATTGAGATATTATCGGTATCGTGAGCCATATATCACGTATCGAATCGTGAGGTACCCTGAGGTTCCCAGCCCTAGCTATTTGTGTCTTCATAAAAGCTTTTTAACTACAAATTCTATGTACAGCCAATCCAATGTTCACATCATAATACTTAATGCTATTTAGAATCCTTTTTTATTATTTTGAACACTGGCATACAGTAAATATGAAGTGCAGACCATAAATGAATGCACTGTAGCACAATTCAACGATTCGCAGATTGTCTTTACATCATATCACAATTCGATCTTTTCTCGCCATCTCGCCCACCCCTAACATCAAGCAGAAATAAACCCTATTAGAGGCTTACAGTAATAATAATAATGAAATAACCCCTATTAGAGGCTTACAGTAATAATAATAATGAGTGAGTGTGGATGGAAAATACACATGTCCTGAACACATCCTTGTATTGTGTTAAACCTGTGAGTCTTTTGGCTCTATTGTCTAAAACACATACTTGCTCTTCCTGCAGCTGCTGTACTGTGGGCCTGGTTCTACCTCTGTGGAGCAACACTATGATACACCTTGATGGAGATGGGTAAGGCATAGGGGCTATCTAATATTCTAAATGTAAGATCATAATTGGGGCGGCAGTGTCTAATTGGAAGATTTATTCACTGCTCCAGCCATTTTATACTTGCTTTGAGTCTTTGGGCAAGACCCACATTTGCCTGAAAATAGAAGGTTAATTGTGGATATAGTATCAAAATGTCTAGAACTCAAAAGAATGAATGTCTGCCTTCCATCCTGTTACTGCTTTATAGAGAAGATTATTAGCTCTGGCCCAACACACTCAATTTTGTTAAAGTTATTAAATATGTTGTCCGGGGGCCATTTTCTGAATTTTCGTTCTTTTTTTGCAGTGGTTTTAGTGTCTCAACGGTCAACAGGGTTCATGTCTTCAAGCCCGTTTCTGTACAAGCCATGTGGTGAGTTTAGGATCTCATTCATGCATTCAGGGCGTTGCATTGTTTTCTATGTTGCTGTTGGCCTACATCTTTACCAACTGTCATTAGTTCTTTTGAAGCAACACTATATAGCCAAATCAGACCAGAAAGTTGGATCTGGGTTATGATGGTCAGTCAAAATATGGGTGTAGTTAATTCTTTAGTTAATATAAAACTCACTGACTAGTTATATATTGTGTTATATATATTTTTTTAATTACATTTTTTTCATATAAGCTACACATTTCATTCATGCCACACTTCTTATTTAAAATGACAATTCACTTCTAGTTGATGTACTTAACACAAAACACAATTCAATTCACGCACAATCCCCTGCATAACATCTTTTTCAATTTTTCATTTTTAGGTCCGCCTTGCAGTCCCTCCACAAAGCCTGTGAGGTGGCCCGTTGCCATAACTACTACCCAGGCAGCCTGTTCCTCACCTGGGTCAGCTACTACCAGAGCCGTATCTCCTCAAACCAGTTATGCATCAACGAGTGGAATGCCATGCAAGACGTGGAGTCGCACCGAGCCAATTCACCAGTCCTATTTACTGATCTGTAAGCAACACAATAGCTCATTGGATTTACTACGTTCAGGCAAAGCATTATGACTACTGACATTCATTGTGACACCAGAGTAAGTGAGATATATGGGCAGCAAGTGAACATTTTGTCATTAAGTTTGATGTGTCAATAAAAATGGGCCAACATATGGATTTGAGGGAGTTTAACACAAACAAAAAGTGATGCACATAGGCAGGAAAGGCTGATCCAACAGACATCCTCAACTCTAGTTCAGATAGAAAGTAGTCAGAATACACAGTGCTGTGTAGCTGCATATTTTTCAGGTGGTCATACTGTGATTTGTGAATTGTGTATATTGTTTAATTTGTTGTGGCATTGTCAAAATTGCTTCGCTTGCAATGAATTCACCCTTGCTTCCAGACACTTTTTGGCACAGAATTTCCTTTTTACAGCTTGTTGACACTATCTTTGACAGGTGCATAACATGTCTGTACAAACAGTAACGTGAACACCTCCCTCCCTCAAATAAATAAACCAGTCGTGTTGAACATTCAGAGAAAAAGCAATTCACAGAAGTTGTTTTCCCTCTTCCTTTAGATCAGGGGTGCCCAAAGTGGGTCCCAGGGGCCAGAACATCTCAGAATCTATGGATACTAAGCCCAATTACTATTAAAATCAGATTTGACTGGATTGGTAAAACATCTGGATATGGGTAAAGATAAAAAAAAAAAATAGGTTTTCATTATGTTTAATCAACAATCTTAGTCCACATGAACGGGAATGTTGATTCTTATATTAAATTTTTTTTATTACATATTATTATGCTGAAATATAAAAAACTTTGGACATCCCTGCTTTAGATGGAGACAGCAGAATCAACACTATTGCGAATAATGTTTTCTCATGAGCCAACTTCGTAGCTAGGTGCACTTCAGAGACTTTGAGATTCACATGTCCCCAGGCCTCCAACAACAAAGGCATATTCTTGTAAGACTTGAATCCTGTCTTGAGTTAATATTGAACATAGACAGCTTTGTAGTTGAAGAAACATTAAGTTGTCAAGAAATCCTCCAGGAAACATAGAAAGTCCAGGGAATGACGCAGGCCACTAGATTTATGTCTTAACTAACAGTGGGGAAATTCCCCTAGCGGCTGCCGGGTCACATGCTCAACTGCTACCTATTTGTAGTGTCTCTTTATGCTACGCACTCACACGGGGCAAGCTTCAGAGAGCCCCCAGGGTCCAAAATAGCTAAAGCTTGATCTGGCTTGATTTAGGTTTGGAAAAATAGAGACAGACCGACAGATAGGTAGACAGAAGATGGGTTGATTTGGATGGACGAGGGCAGGTGGCGGAGATGAGGAGGAGAAGGGATGAGTGATAGAGCTGCTGATGTGTCCTTAAACTGGAGTGGTCATGACTGGAGATGCAAGCTAGTTTACTTCTGTTTACCATAGACTAGCATTTAATGTTTTATAATACCACATCTACTGAAAACGTCCTTTTCAAGAACTGTTGCTTTCTATGAACTGAAAAAGATTTGCCCCCCTTAACAATGAAAACGATGTTTTAAAGGAGTCTATTGTTGCTTCTGTGTAGATAGGTGAAACCTAACATATTCAGCTCCAGAGAAGATCAGTGCCTCAGCATACAGGATTACACAGTCATGCAGGAATAAAACAAAATACAACTGTATTGCCTGTAGCTCTGGACAGAAAGTGACCACTCGTACAAAGTTACATTTAAAAATAGCTACACCATATCTGTACAATTATTAACAAATAAATCACAGTCCGTTTTCCTACAGTGTGTCCATAATAATAATGCACTGTTTAGCCCTCGAGTACATTTGTTGATAACATTAGCAGCATGACTAAGTGATTTCCAGCTAACTTAAATGTAAAATCCCCATTTGTTCTTGCGTGCGGGCCTAGTGCCAGCTTCAACAGCAGAGTGTTTGTTGATACCGCGGCTCACTTGTGTAATCTTTAATCACAGGTGCTGATATCGGGAAGTGCCACAATACTGGTGTGTGTTTTGTGCTGCTAAGCATGACCACCACTTAACATGTACCATAATATATTATGTATAGGATCAAATATTTTTGGTTTAGACCTGGCTTAGTCTTGGTTTTGTCCTGGATTAACCAGTTTTTATTTAGTTTATGCCTTCTCTATACCTGGTTTAGTCTTGAGTAAGTTCTAGTGGTTTAGTCCTGGTTTAGCACTTCTTTTGCCCCAAAAGTATCCCTGGTTTATCTACCCTATTTTATGCTTGGTTTATTCCTGGTTTATTTTTGCTTGATTATGAGTTCTTTCTTGGTTCAGTCTTGGTTTAGATCTTGGTTCAGTCTTGGTTTAGATCTTGGTCCTGGTTTATTTCTGGCTTAGTGCTGGTTTTGATTAAGCCTGTACTATGGCATGCTTTGTGGGGGCTTGGGAATATTTTAATAGTGCGTGAGCAATTCTAAAATATGCCTAAAGATGGCCCTGTTGAAGACTTATGTTCATTACTTGAATTCTTGATGGGAACTTTCTATACAAAGTTAAACATTATTTATTAGCATAAAGTCAACACAACATTTGTGTGTCCAGTAATGGCCCTTTAGACCGTCTGTGGGCATGTCTGGACTTGTTTTAGTGATGTTTGTCTGTAGGAATAAATAGGATACTTTTAAGTTTTCCTCTTGGGGGTCTTCATTTTCCGTCACAGAGACATACTTCTCCTAACATTGAGACAGTGATGTAGATTCACACCAAAAATGTAGAAGTTCTTGAATACTTTGCATTTTGTTAAATTCAAATAATCACTAAAACTAATGGTTCTGAAAGCATTGTAGCTTTACTACATTTGCGATCTACTTAATCTTCTGGTTTATACGGTATTAACATTTGAGTGGAGTATTCATTCACACACTGGCGATGGTAAATTAGCCACAACCGCCTTGGGGCAGCCTAACAGAGACATGGCAGCCATGCCACACCCACAGCCTTTGCAACCATCACTTTCACAGATTTAGTGAACATGTGCAGTGCCCAAGGACACCACAACAGTATAAACCGGTATGAGGATCGAACTAACAACCTTATGATTAGTAGATGACCCGATTGACTCTGAGCATTAGCTTGTTTGTCAGTAGGAATAAATTGTATACTTTTAGTCTTCGTCTTGAGGGTCTCTTAACTTAATAATAACCCAAATCTTCCATCACACAGACATTGTTATAGTAAATTGCATTGCTCCATTTCGTGACACAACTTTAAAGGGATGACAGTCAGAAGCCTTCAAGAAGAAAATGGCCTCCCGAGAGGTAATTAGGCCACTTGTTGGTATCGTCAGTGTGACGTGCGAAGGCTAAATGCGTCCCCTAGAAACAAATATATATGGACACAACTGGCTCTTACAACAAGGCCTGCTTTGTTTGAGAGTCCTCATTTACACTGCATTGATTGTCATTCAAATATTCAGTGTGTTATTATAGAAGGAATGAAACTGCATGATGATAATAGATTGTTGAAGTCTGTTTGTTTTTGTTTTTGCAGCCCCACAGAAAGAGAGCGAACCGAGAGGCTGATCAAGATGCGTCTCAGAGAGATCATGATGCAGAAAGACCTGGAAAATGTCACCTGCAAAGAGGTAAATAATGTGAATTAAGATTATATAGAATATTTTAGGGAATTAGTTAGTGTGAGCATCCAGAAGAAACATGCATACAATTGTAAAGGTGAAGTAGGTTCTTCCCACCATTTCATCAGTTGCTGCTCACATCTTTCTGTCTTTTCGTGCTAACCTCAGTAAATGGACTTTAAGTCAAACCGGTGATCCAGACAATGATCAAAATCATCTCTAAAGATAATCATTGAACTAACACATATTTTATGCCATTCAGAAAATGCTTTTGAGTTGGCTTTTAACCATTTTTATCTCCTCCAGATCCGTACAGAGCTGGAGATGCAGATGGTGTGTAACTTACGGGAGTTCAAGGAGTTCATAGACAATGAGATGATCGTGATCCTGGGTCAGATGGACAGCCCCACTGAGATCTTTGACCATGTCTTTCTGGTGAGAACTGATTAGGCCTGTTGTCTAACCTGATTAGATTAGTACATTCTGTACAATAGATATAGGCCAGAAGTTCTCTAGGAAAAGCTGTTTGCTCTATTTAACCTACAGTGGTTTTGTAAGACATTGTTGTGTGTTTGTTGATGAACTCATTTGAGGCAAAACTGCAAGAAAACGGTTTTAATTGTTTGTGATAGTTTGTCTATAATACCTTCCTTCAGTTAATTTATTATATGCAATTTGAGCAGCCTACAGAGTTGCACCCTATTGCAATCCCATACATAACAATTCTGAAAACGTTTCTATCAGGATCAACATTTGAACTACAGATCTTTACAATTTCCTGTTTCCAACACATTAAGGAGAAAATGTTCACTTGCTGCCTAATACTGTATATTCCCCCAAATACAAGGTGAAGAGAGAATCTGTAATTTACTTCACATGTTAGTTTTCACAATCTTATGCCTGCTCAATGTAAATGCCATATAAGTCAGTTTATATTACATACATTTGATTAGATTATTATCTGTGTCTTGTGTGCAGGGCTCCGAGTGGAATGCTTCTAACCTGGAGGAGCTACAAAACAGCGGGTAAGGTTCACTTCAATGTCGTAATAACTCTCAAAGGCACTAATGCATTAAATTAGTTTTTTGCACCATGGCTAGAGAGCAGAGCCTAGCACCGCACATTAAATCAGAAAAAGAGACGGTGAAGGTTTAATAAAGGCCACTTAATGGCCACTTTATTAGGTAGTATCTAACGAAGTGGCCCTAGTGTCTTCTGCAGACCTTGGTCGTAACATATGGTTGAAATTGTGTCAGTCTCGAATCAAATCAGCCATTCTTTGCAAGCCAGGGAGATTGTATGTAAAAATCCCACTAGATCAGCAGTCCATGCCATGTTCAAAGTCTTGTAATATAAATTATCTTTACTCTCCATTCTGATGCTCGGCTTGGAAGCATTGCATTTAGAATAATCTGGTGTACCTAATAATGTGGCCAATGATTGAATATTAAACCTGCTGTCTTTTTTTTGTTTGTTTTTTTGCAGAGTTCGCTACATCCTGAATGTGACCAGAGAAATCGACAACTTCTTCCCAGGAATGTTTGAATACCACAACATCAGAGTCTATGATGAAGAGGCCACTAACCTGCTCGAGTACTGGAACGATACCTACAAGTTCATCACAAAAGCCAAGTAGGTTATACAAAGCCCGGGTATAGTCCGGGTATACTCCGGGTATACTCCGGGTACAGTCCGGGTATAGTCTTATTTTGGATCTGGTTTAGTTCTTGACTAGACTTCGTTTTGTCCTTGTTAAGTTAAAAAAAATGATGCTGCTCTCTGGTTCCTTACCATTTTATTCTTTGATTTAGACTTGGCTTACTCCAATTAGGTCCAAAATTAGCTTGTTAAAAATGTTAACTAACTTTTGGGCGCGGACAACCTACAGCAACACGGGGAATAGAGGTGGTGTTAAAAATGCTTAATATGATTTAATCTTTCTTTTTGCAGGAAAGCTGGTGCTAAATGTCTTGTTCACTGTAAGATGGGTGTGAGCCGCTCCGCCTCCACAGTCATCGCGTACGCCATGAAGGAGTACGGCTGGGACCTGGATCGAGCCTTTGACTTTGTTAAAGAGAAACGCTCTGTCACCAAACCCAACCCTTCATTCATGAAACAACTGGAGGAGTACCAGGGGATTTTAGTGGCCAGGTAAGACTTATTCAGATTTCTGTTTGAAATTTTTACTTGTGAAATTTACTTTATAAAATCTAGTAAACCTATCGTCTTATAAGTCAATTTGTGTCAAATGATTAAACAACTTGAAAGGTTGGAGGCATTTAAGAGTGAGCTGTGTCTCTCCAAGCCCTGTGACTAAATGGCAGTCGTCCCCGTCTAAGGCCCATAGCTCTCCTCTTAAGCAATAATTTACTTGGACTCTTGAGTTGTAAGATAAACATGCCAGTTTTACGTTGAAACCTGAGATTTAGGTTCAGTCCTGGTTTAGGCTCAATATAGGCCATTGTGTAGTCCTGGTTTAGATCTAGTTTTATACTTGACATGGACTGATTTAGATTGTTTAGCTGTGGTTTAAATTTAATATAGAGTTACTAGTTTAGATCTTTAGTTAGTCCTGGTTTAGTCCTAATTTTAACCATTTAGTTTTGTCTTGGGTTAGTTGAAATATTTTGATAGAATAATATTATTAACATTATTATTAACCAAAATGTATGTCTTTTCTTGCAGCAAACAGCGTCACAACAAGCTCTGGCGTTCCCACTCCGACAGCGATCTCTCCGAGCCAACTTATAAACCTCCATCCCAAACTCTGGCGCGCTGCGACTCCCACAATAACAACAGCAGCATATCCTCATCCCCATCTCTACATCACTTCCTGGATGTGGCCATGTTACAAGCCGCTCTGGGTGCCTCGGATCTGGAAAACTCTTCCTCATCCGAACACACTCCCGAGTCCAACTCCACGGAATCTCCAACTCATGAAGAAGACCATATCCCGCGACCACAAGCGGCCATTTTAATCCCAAAAGAAAGACTTGCGGACAGTTCAGCTCGAGTGGTTGTGACTGTTCCTGTTGCGATACCTCACCCCCCGCCCTCTATACACATCCTGCCATCAACTCCCAGAATGCAGCATGCGCAATGGGCTAATACATCTCAACCATCCCAAACAGTGCCTGAACTTTTTCTCGATTTGCCTGAAAAGTCTAGCTCAGATGATATCTCTCCTTTAACACTGGGATCTGCTGATACAGACGCACACGATTTGTCGGATTTAACGAGTGAAAAGATCAGCCCTGCAGTCACTGAGCCTCTTGTTTTTTCTCCGGCTCAAAGTGATGACAACAATAATCCTAGTAATTCAAATTTAGAAGAGCCATTGGGCAGTAGAGGTGAGGGAGATGGCTCATCCACTCACAGTACTGACAGTATAGACTTCTTCAGCGCTCGGGAGAAGTTCTTGGGACTGGCACAAGATGGAAGACCCCAGAAGTTATCAGAGCAAGGTCCACATGGCACTCTACTGCCCCCTGGCGCAGAGGAAAATAAAGACATGGTTTTGAAAGAGGGTAATACATTCGTCAATGGAGACAGCCAGGTAGGCAATACAATGATTTAAGATGTTTGCATAAAGCACTGTGCAAATGTTGAAATGTTAAAAAGCGAGTGATCGTCAATTCAATTATTGACAATTGGCTTCAAAAAACTCCACACACTCCAGACAGACTCAGTGATGTTGAGATCTGGTTTAAAAATAGTTCACAGTTCAGTAAAACACTAAAACATTTGCACAGTACTGAATTGTCTTTGGAGTTTTGAAATATAATACATGAACTAAAGCAATCATAAAAGTAATAGCTTTTCAATCTTTTCTTCTATAGTCTGAAGACGGTGCAGACCTCTCCCCACACCACGATAATGGAATATCAGTCCGCCATATTGTTACTGAGATCGAAGCCATAAGCCACCCTGCCGCTTCTCTTCCCTCCACCATCTCCTCCTCACCCTCACTTAATCTAGCCTCTTGTTCTCATAATCCCCCTCAATCTGACTTTGTGATTGAACCAGGCTCGGTCAGTCCCACTTCCACCCTCCAGTCTTGCTCCATGTTGTCCGGTGAGTGGCCTATGGGCTCCGTAAGGCGAGCTACGAAACAACTGGAGCAAAAGCTCAAACAAGAGATGGCTTCAAATCAGCGGTCGCCCTTACACTCCCCCATCAATGAAAACTCCTTTATTCGCTCCATACAATCTATTGAACCTTCACAGCATTCAGATTCATGTGGACCAGGACATACTCAGGGAGAACGCAACATAGATGTAGTGTGCAAAGACGATGGCAAGCAAACCGGGTCTGAACAAGATCATTCAGAGATTAGCCAAGTTACACATGCGTCCAATAAATGCCAAACGGATACATGTAATGGTGACATAGAGCCAACTTTACATACCTCAACCCAATCCCAAAGACTTCTCAGCCAACCTATAGAGCGGCAGCAAGCCTGTTTAGACCATATGACTTTAGATGGGCTGACTGTTAAAGAATCAGACACTGACGATATCGGATGTAGTCCAAATTGTGCGGCCCAAAGCCGGTTAGTAAGAGGCAGCCAAGAGATACACCGAATACAGCAGACACTAAGAGAACTTCAGGCTTTTCTTCACGATGGCACTGAAGAGCAGCAACTTGCAGACCAAATGGAAATCAGTAAAGAGACGAGCACTGCACAGAGCCATTCTAATTTAGATCTTGTGACTAGGTCTAGGGAAGGACAAACTAATTTGGATCCCACGGGATGGCACCGAGCGATCGCGCTAGAAGCACGATTACGCCAAGCAGGGCTCACACCACCTTCACTCATGAAAAGATCTGCTTCTTTAGCTAAACTGGACTGTCTAGAGCTGTCTGCAGACGACCTCAATGACTTAGATATTACGTCGCACACCAAGACATTATCATACTTCAAAGACAATTCTCCCAAATCCCAAAACGATGACTCCTGGAATAAAAAGCAGAAAGTTTTGACACGGATACCTTCTTCTCTTGAAAAGATACCTCTGAACTCGAACCAAAAGGAGCAGGATACGTTAAGCTCTTGTTGCCAAAATAAGGATGATGCCATTGGGGAAGGGAGGGAGGAGCTTGACTGTGGCGGGACTGTTGTGAATGTTGGGGTTCTACAAAAACAGGGAAGAGGACACTCGTCCAGACGCTCTCGAAAAATGTCCACGGAGAAAAGGCACCGGGCCGTCACTATGCTGTACAATACAATGTAAAACCTCATGTCATAGATGTGTGTGTTTACGTTCTAGAAATTGGTTTAGTCAAAATCTATGGTGGAGGGTGGGGGCCAGTAATATTTATAAAGATTAGATGCTTCATAAAAGACCAATCCAATCAGAAAATAGACATAAATATTGAACCTGAATGAGTTAAGTGAGCTTTTTGAGCAGTTTTGTGGTCGCTATAATCTTGTTTTTTGTTTTTTTTAAACCAGTAGACAGGACTTTATGCTATAAAACACAAGAATGATTATATCTTTCATTAAATATTTGTGTATTTTATGTTTGGATATGTATTTCAATGGCATCTAACCTATGTGGTAATACTAGTTCCTAGATTTATGACATATTGGAAAGTGAAAACAAGCCATTGGACTGGAACACACACGCAACTGGATCGGAGCATGTATGTGTGAAAAAAACTGTTGGCAGGTTGTAAGTAGCAGAATATTTGTAGTGCAAGAATTGAATGATGAGCTGTTTGCATGTACTAAAACCACTGGATGTGCTTTCTAAAAACTGGATTTCAGGTTGTATAATGAAACATGTGAATGTCCAAACAAAGACTGAACCAGTGCATATGCATATTATCACTGTATGTATGTCCTTTTATTTTTGTTTTTTATGCAGTTGTTTTTAGTGTGTGACCTCTAAAGTTTAGGGGCTTCTCTCAAAACATGCACTTTATACTGTTTGGATGTTGTTATTATTTTTTATTTGGTGTCTGTTATCCCGGACTATTCTTTGCACTGATCACCCAGTTTATTTTTATTTTTTGGACAGTTGTGTCTTTGTTCAGATTTTTAAACCAGGACAAAGCTAAAATGTTATTTCTTAATAAAGGGCTTAAGCAATGTCAGACACATTGTGTGTGTGTTTTTCCATGAGCTGGGCATTTTATATTTAGCAGAGGTGGGTAGTAATGATTTGCTCAATTAAATTTACTTGAGTATGTTTTAGGATAAATTGCACTTATAGGCATAATAATAATAATAATAATAATAATAATAATATGTTATTAGTGCCCCAGTGCATGAGGCCAATACTGTTGGACCTTTTGAGAGTCATGTTTTTATACACTATTTTATGTTTATTATTTTTGATAATTCAACGTGAGAAATTAAATGTCGACATGTTTTTAGTTTTTGCATTGGTATTGATTGATCCACAAAGCTCAAATATCAGAGTTGGTGTCTGGACTGAAATCAGTGCATCTCAAATTATTCTTCACACCTAAGAAAGTGTAAATTACAAAGATGTTGCTTTAGACGTTCTCTTGTGAACCAGTTTTGTGTTAGATTAGGCCTACAATAATAATTTAAGCCTCTTCACTAAATACTAACTTGAGTCACTTTTCAAACAACTGCTTTTTACTCCTCCTTGGGGTATTGGGAAGTAACCTTACTTGAGAAAATTTTTGGGCTACTCTACTCTCTGATTTCACAAAACCATACAGCCAGCCGCTTATTTTGTGGATTCTTAGGCCATCTAGTGGTAAGAGTGAATGCTACCAGGGCTTCACATTACCTTTTTATTACTATGAGGTCTAGGTTGGTTGTACCTTTTAAGCGTAGCTAGAAATGCCAGAACTAAACTAGTTAAATGTACAATATGTATGCAGTAAAATTCAAAAGAGTTTTCTGACTAGTGAGAGTGAATGTGTTATAGTCATAGGTCAACTCTACCTGCAGTTGGCTAGTTGGCAATGTCAAGCCCTGAGTGCTACACATTTATTCTGAGCTAATCAGCATTAAAAATCATGCAAATCCTTTTAACTGATTTTTTAACACTTACTGGCTACTTAAAAAATATATATTATTATGTAAACCTATTTTACCCTCCTACGGAAGCCCTAAGAAGACATAAATTGATAAATATTTTTTTATTTCTTTTCCCAAGATTATTATTTTTAAACAATTGTTTTCCCAAAATCCTGAGATAATTAACCCGTTATGAGAAAACAAAATAAATAAACAAGAAAATTATCTCGGGCCTAAAAAAAGTTAATTATCTCGGAATTTGGGAAAAAGGAAGAGAAAAAATATATCTACCACATCCTCTTAAGACTTCCGAACCTGCCTGTGAGTAAAGTCCGAGATCAAGGGCCTTCCAATTGATTTTTACAACTCAGAAATTCTGACCTCTGAATACAAAAGGAAACAACATCAATAGAAATGATGCAACAATCTTCCCAGATTAGCAGATCTTCATAACTTTAGGCTATATATTTTTTATAATATTTTATTGCCATATCTCACGCCCCTACATTGGATTAATAGTCCTTGTTTACACCTAATTCAGTCCTAGCTCAGTCCTGATGTGCAACTTGTGAAATCCTGATTCATCCCAGTCAAATGAAAGAAAAAAAAAACTTTTACACCTACACAGTATATATTTAATTGACATTGCAGGATAATAGTATTTGAATATATATATATTTTGGTCAAAAATAATGAAACATGCTTCAAATTTCAGCAAGCTTCTGTTTCTCAAGCAGTCTCAGAGCTGTCCACCCGGACTGTGTGAGTAAAGCCTTGGTAACCCTTGACACATGCAATGTTAAAGACAATGCAGCTTTCCAATCTTGTGTAAAATGGATTGCTTTTGTCACTGTCACTCACTCACAGTCACAGTTGTGAGCTGTAGCTAAAATATTACTATGGCTGTGAGAATTAAAGGGTACATATGCTAAATGTAACTCTTTTTTAAAGCTTTTTACCTTGTTATTTAGTTGTTTCCTTATTTAAAACATAGAAGTAAAATTTAGTTTTCATTCACGCGTGTTCGAGTAATCTAGTAATCTGATATGCTGAGGCACTGGCATTCTCATGATCTGAAGCAAAAACGCCAATGACGACCTACTCCTAATTCCAACTATGTTGCCATGACAACACCAGATATACCAATTGGAATGAAAGGGACAGGATAGGAGCAATTTTTTATCGTTGAAAAATGACACTTGGCACAAACATAGACCTCACATGCAGAAAATGTCATTATGGCCCCGCCCTAAAGCAAACAGGAAGTCGGCCATTTTGGTTCAAAGCAAAAATTCATCCTTCGTACTTTAACAAACTGGTTCTAGGGTTTTCATCCGACAGACTCAAAACTTGATCAGTGTCATTTAGACATCGCTGTGATCAACAGTTATCAAAAGCTTTGGGTGTGGTTGTGACAGCTCTTAACAAAGCCATTTTTAGAAGTATAAAAACTTGCGTAACTTTTACATACTTAGTCGTATTGACTTGGACCAATGTAACATTTGTACGCAATGATGAGCTGAATGTAATGATGTATGATTGTACCTGCGATCTTCAAAAATGTCTCTCTTACGCCCCTGCAATGTTACAATTGCCGCTTGGGAAAGTTATCATCTAAGGATCCTGAACAAAACGCCAAAGACAACCCACTATGTTGCAATGACGACAGCTAAATTATGGCATAAATTAATCCAAACCAGAAACAGTAGGTGCGTGGGGCTACCTTGTCGAGTACCTCCGGGCCCTGCCAAATAAATTGCAAATTTGAGGCACTCAACTTGGTTAAAAAGTGGGGCGCATGACTCTTGGCGGACGCGCCATTGGAAGTCGCAAGGGGTGGCGATGGCCATGTATTGCTGCTTGCGGCTTGAATTATTTTTATTATTATTATTATTATTATTATTATTATTATTATTATTATTATTATTATTATTACTATTTACATTTTTCACAGTTTCACAAAATCAGCGCAGTTTTAAAGAGGCATGCTCCTAATCTTAGAGTTTTCAGCAGAGACAAACGGTTCCAATAAATCTAACATCAAATCAAAGGGCAGACACAAAACGACGTTTCAAAGAATCTTTATTGGACTTTTTTTTTTAGCATACACCACAAAAAACTGCCTCCCCATTTTGCTGTTTAAAAATACAAAAACCAAGCAAGCTATGGACTGGAGAGAAGAAGGCATCTCCTTTGGTTGTGCTGTACAGTCGCAAAATATTCATTTAATTACAAAAGAAGAAACAGAATAAATTGACCAACAAGTCCTGAACATGTAAAAAGTGTCACCAGCTTTGAGTTCTGCAATATTGTGTTTAGGATAGTTTTTATTTGGTATCTAATGTAATTAAAGCTGTGGAATAGTCAGAAGCTGTTTTAATACAAGGATGTAAATGTGAGTATGTTGAGACATTTTACTTTTTAATAGCCAATAGCCCAGTAGCAGAGTGGTTAGCGGTTCAGAGTGAAGTCTGACGGTTCTTCAGCAACTTTCTGACATCATCCAAAGACATGCATACGTTTGGTAAAATGCTGATCCTAATGAATGATGAAGAATTTAAGAGAGAATGTTTGTCTGACTTTGTGTCTTTGTTGTGACTGTTGTGTGACTGGTTCCACACTTACATAACACATGCCTTATATTAAACACCAGTTATGTTGCATATAGGCTGTATTGTGGTTTGTGTTAGCTGGGCTCTGAGACCAGTTCAGGTGCACAGAGCACAATGTTGCAATGTTGATTATCTGCCAAGGCCACTAAAGTCATGGGAGGCTGCAGCAGGTGGGACTAGTGGGTTTGTTATAGTTTCCACAGAGCGCCTTCAGCAGATGACATCGCTGTGATGAGGACGTGTTGTATCTGAACTGTGACCACTCTTATGTGTGATCTGCATTCAATCTTTACTGAATTTGAACGAGCCATAATTGCAGACTGTGAGCAGACGATCCTTTAAACAAAAATGTACTGGCTCTTAACTTGTTCAAATGCCCCGTCCTTTTGAAGACATGTTGCAGCTATGTAATTGTAAAAGATGATTTGTTGGATCCTGGTTTGTATATTGCAGGATTCAAAACTAGACTGACGGGGCTGGACAGACAGCTTCATAGGTGCAAAAAACATGCTGAATTATTAACATATTACACCCTTTAATTTCCTCTTGTGTATGATTCACAATCCTAATATGTTAGAACTTAGCCACATTCACATATTATTCAAGCTTCTGTATATTGGTGGTCCTGTGGTCTTCTCTATGTGAGGCTAAAACTAGATTTAGCCTGAGCTTGTTTACTTACTAACACCTTTAATACAATTGCCACCGATAGCCTTTAAGATATCATAACCTCAAACATCACAATCAAAGTACAGTACATCTGGATATTGTGCTGAAAAAATGAAAGTGTCAACATTCAATTCAACTTGACAATCTTTTAAAGGGACTATATGTAGGTTTTTTTTTGTTTTTGTTTTTTGAAACAAGCCAAAGCGATTGTGGATATGATCCTGGCCGACATCTGTGCTGTGAACATACCCTAACCTTGCCACTGTTAATTCTCTCCAGCTTCAAGTGTTAGAGGAAATGATGACTTTTAAATTGCTCTTAGTGAATAAATGTGAGAGTGAATAAGGCTGACCAGATGTACCACTTTGCATTCGACCGCCCGGCATTTTCAGCTCAAATGCAGCGTCCCACTTTTTGACTCATGCCAACATTTTTGTCCATGTCCATGAATTTGTTTTACTCTGTTTGTCCCACATTTGATCCCTTATGATCTGGTCACCTCAGAGTGAATGGTTGTCTGTCCGTGTATGTCTATTGTGACGAACTAATTATGGCCCATAGTTGTGTTGATATGGATACTCCATATTGTAAATTTTCAGACAATGCAGTGGCGTTGATAACTGGAATGGCAGTTATACATATAAATAAACATATAATCCCTTTCCTTTTTAAAATAGGTAGTTAGCTTCAAACATAACTTATTTGGTGCTTGCTTTTATTTTGTATAAAAAACACATAGGTTTGAGCTGGTTTTAAAAAACACACTCACATGCATACAACGAAATCAACCACCAAACTTCATACGTTCAACAAGAGGCATAATCAGGCATTCTTTTTATTTTGTTCTTATTCACTTGTTTATTGTTGCTTGTAAACTAGCATTGGTACCATGTGACAGGTCTGGCTTAAATTGTGAGGAGAAAAAGTGTGCTTAACGTGTGCTCTCGTTCCCCAAAACAGTCTTTTTTTTGGTACCCAGACAGACCACGCCCTATGGAGCCCTGTGAGCCAGTCAGCAGTCACTTCTCCATAAGTGACAGGCGGATGATTCGCTGTAAATCCTCTTCTTCCTGCCGCCGCCGTAGCTCCGCCTCTTTCTGTTCCCGTGCTGAGATCTCCATGGCGATGCGGAGCTGCTCGTCGTAGCTGCACGAGTTTGGAGGCTTCTTGGACGGAGTTGAGCAGAGGCTGGAGGCAGGGCGTGACTTGTGCTGGGGTGTCCTGGAGAGAGGAATTAGAAGATCATTTAGACTTATAAACGTGGCTGTATCATACAATCAGGATGAAGTCCAGCCCCTTCTGCCTTGATGCCAGTTTAAGTAGTGAAACATGGAAGTAAAAAAAAAAAAAAATCACCAATGAGCCAAGCAAATTGAAAAAACGGCGGCCATCTTGCTACTCATTGGCCTTATGTACACATCCCACATCCATGCTTATAAACGCTTAGACCAGTGTTTCTTAATGTGGGAGGGTAACATTATTGGTACATGGGCTCTTCTTAGTCTAAACTAGTTTAGACCTGGTTAAGATTGGATTTAGGGCTGCACAATATATTGCGAAATTATTGTTATCGCAATATCAGCAAATTCAAACTAATTCAAATAAATTCAAACTAATTTCATGGTTAGCTTTTTTTTCAGTGTTTTTCCCATATCATGCAGCACTACTTGCTTGAGACCAGATTTATAACTGTTAGTCCTTATTCGGACCTGGGTCAAGCTTTCGTTCTGTTATATTCCTTAATTGTAGGTCATTTTAATCTATTAATATTGTAATGTAAATAATAGTTGTGTATTGATTGAATCACTAGATGGAGTCATGAGCCACCGAGTCAACACTTGAGGTCTGTCTTAATTAACATAAAGTACAGGCATGATTTCTAAATCTATTTGTATTCAATATCCCAACCAGAGTACAGGATGTATTAAGGATGTATTGCTGTGAAATATGGAAAATTTGTTTTGATTTATTTCCAGTTGACATTTCTACATCCCGCATTGATTACCTATTAGTGAGGCCCAAATGTGGGATATCCCATTTCTAACAACTGTACTCAACAGTCTTAGGAGCAGAGGAAGCTATAAACAGAAACGATGCATCATAAAAATACTGCTTATGTGAGGGTCAGCACAAGAGCTACAACAGGAAGTGGGTCTTGAAGCTGTTTAGTTAAAGTATAAGGATTGTAAGGAGTAGTCAGAAGAAAGAATCAAAAAACATTGACTTAAAAAGACAATATATTAGTGATGTTACATTCACATTCACAGTGGCTGAACCGAGGATGACCAGATCATAATAGACCAAATGTTGTTCCCTAAAGTGGGGCAAAAGCAGGGATATCACTGTCCTTCAGCGTGTTGAAATGACCTATATTGTCAGCTTTATTATTATTGTCTATGTGATTAGACACACAAATTATTCAATGATATATAGTCCCGGTGTTTTAGTCCCGGGTGTTTTAGTCTGGGTGTTTTAGTCCCGGGTGTTTAAGTCCGGGTGTTTTAGTCCCGGGTGTTTTAGTCCCGTGTGTTTTAGTCCGGTGTGTTTTAGTCCAGGGTGTTTTAGTCCCGGGTGTTTTAGTCCCGGGTGTTGTAGTCCTGGCGTTGTAGTCCTGGTGTTTTAGTCCCGGGTGTTTTAGTCCCGGGTGTTTTAGTCCCGTGTGTTTTAGTCCCGTGTGTTTTAGTCCGGTGTGTTT
>JAVQKC010021526.1:0-40630 GCA_036025475.1 Philypnodon macrostomus | reverse complement strand
AGCAAAAGGTGCTACTTTGAAGAAACTAGAATATAAGGCGTATTTTCAGTTGTTTGACACTTTTTTGTAAAGTACATATTTCCACATGTGTTAATTCATAGTTTTGATGCCTTCAGTGTGAATTCACAATGTCATGAAAAGAAAGGAAACTCATTGAATGAGAAGGTGTGTCCAAACTTTTGGTCTGTACTGTATAGCAAACTGGATTTGACACAAGAAGCTGTACAAGCTCTATATATGGGCCGCACGCCCATTGTATCAACTGAACTTCACTTTTGCGTTGTGTTTATTAAAATAATGGCTTCTAACAAAAATAAATACATACAAATCAAAACTAATTAATAATTCCGGTTAAGGTTAAACATTTTTATAAATGTTCATTGGTCAAAGACCTGGGTAGTTTTCTGTGGCATCTGTGTTTTTTCCAGAGTATTGACTTTACCATTCAATATACAGATAATGGATCTACTCTCACATCTCCTCCATTATCAAGTGCAATACTACAAAAATACTGCATAGAAAACACATTCTTGTTCAAGCAAGGGACATGAAAGAGGAAAAATAGGCAGGTGTATCTATGTCATTACTAGATTATGTAAACACCATCGCCATTTGCTTACCCCCATTATAACGAAAAAAGGCCCACAAAGCAAAATCTTTCAACATATAACTGTACATTGGTCTTCATCTTGTTATATATTGTGTTGGGAGTGCATTAGAGAGATTGGAAACTATAATTGGTACAGTCTTGGCAAATGCACACATTGGGTTTTCTATAAAATGTCCACAAAAGAAGTGACTATACGTGCCAAAAGCTACCAGTCCATTAGCCCAGTGCTAAGATCAGTGGTGAGTATATCATGCTGCTACATGGGCTAAATGTTGCACACTGTAGGTCAGGGTTTCTCAACCTCCAGGACCCCCCGGGGGTCGCCAGGCCCCAACTGGAAGTCGTGAGATGATGCCCAGGAATAATTTTAATATTTAATTTGAAGGCATTAGTCATGACAGAATTATAATTTAATCAAACACACAAATAAAAACATTATACCATCATTTAAAATGTGTATATATACAGTAGGCCTATGTTTGCCCTGTGCATGGGGTGGTCCCGGGTCATTGCTATTATTTTGTAGTAAACGTATACAACTCTAGGGCGATGATGGTACATGGACTCTCTCTAGTGGTATTCACGTGTCTCTTGTAGTTTGTATTGATTTTATTGATTTTTTGTATCTTTTTAATCTTGCACTGGTTGAGGGCTTGATTGTATTGTGTAAACTTCTGCTTGCTTAATCATATTTTTTTTTCTGTGAATCTGGGTTTAGTCTTGTTTTAGATATAATATAGACCTAGTCTTGGTTTAGTAAAATTTATTACAGATTTAGAACTAGTTTTATTTCCTGGTTTAGACCTTGTTGAATACTGGTTTAGTCCTAGTTTTGTCCATATTGAGTGATATATTTTTCTGCACTAATATTATACCTGTTTACATTTGGGTTAATATTCCTTTTAGCTCATTACAGTGTAATAACGTGTGTGTTTTAAGCATTTTCTTATCTTTTCTTATTGTCTTTTCAGATGTGGAACATATGGCCATGGACTGGTTAACGGGTAACTTCTATTTTGTGGACCGAGTCAGTGATAAAATATTTGTATGTGACCGGCGTGGAGAAACCTGTGTCACCATTGTACAACTAGACCTGCACAATCCTAAGGGAATAGCCGTGGATCCTCTCATGGGGTGAGTACCATTGTGTAGCCTACATAATCCCATCTCTGAGAGCCCCACTAGGCTCATTTATCATCATGCATCTTTTGTTAAAGCAAGGAAATTTATAAAGCGGAAAAGCCAGATTTGGTTATGCATACGAATTGAGTGGTCGAGATACAATAAAGGCATTTAAATGACTTGCTGTCCTTCGCCTTGGCCCCTTTTCTCTTTGAGCGGGGTAATTTGGTGGATCTGGTGATGCTTCAGACAGCTCCGAATGTCTAGACATTCATTTGTATTCTTATATTTCTGCCTACATCTCTCGGATAAAACATTTCCTGCCGGTTGCTCCATTTGAGGATTTTTGTCTCCATAGAGATCTCAAAAGTCTGAGCAATGGTATACTCTTAAGCTGTCAGTCATTATGTTATGCAATTTATTATGAAGAATGGTTGTCACCTTGGAGGATAGTACAGCCAGTGCTGAATCATGTTGGAAACTATATAGTAAGTGTGTTAGAAGTAAGTGTGTCTAAATTGTTTACATTGAATGGATGTGAAAGTCAGTGGTTGGCTGTCAGTGTGTACTTTGTACCTCACAAGGGACTGCCCTGCCTAAGGCCCAAAGTTGCTGGTTAGGTCTCTAATTACCTGCGAAGAGAAAATACAATAAGAATCATCAGACGGGCTGCTTTGAAGTGTCTGAAAAGATAATGAGACTATAATGGAAAATAAATACTGGTGTATGGTGTGACAAGTTTTGAATGGAGCTGTCATTAAGAGATGAGCTCTATAAAGAATTATATAATCCTTAGTGCCAAATCAGTTATTCCCATGTTACAGTTATGACTTTCAAATAAGAGCAACAATTACAGTGGCTAATGTGTCTGACTAACCATCCTGTAAAAAACCTAATATAAGCCCAACCACTCTGCTTTGTGCTTCAATTAATGTTATCTTCACTGTGGATTTTTTGCCTTCAGACATATAATACAACACAGGTCCCATACTGTGTGCATAGTTGATGATGGTATGGATATAGTCCTTGGACACTTGGGAACTGCAAACTGCTAGACTGACTATACTGAAGTTTCTCATGACTTTCCTTTCCCTCTAATTGGTGAAACAGGGGTACATCTGTTTCTAAAAGAACAAGGCTGTGGAGGTCTGTCAGCCCGGAGCAATGGAGTGAAAATAAAAGAAATCAGTGAGGTGTTGGATAGCAGCGCAGCATGGGGGCCCTACTGTTTATAGAATATAGATCTGGTACTGTGGCTCTCCAATTTCTTCTTTGATTCTTGCTCTCCCCAGTTCACTTGTGCTGACTTTAGACCACTGAATTTAAGTCTGATTATGGACAAGATAGCACAGCATGGTTTGACAAATGGGCATCAAGAATGAGAACTGATTGAACTCTATGAAAAAAGAGGATGCGAAAAAATAGCACATCAGAAGTTCATTCAGAAATTGAACAATGCTGTTTTTATTTTTCTCGATGGGTGACAATGCTTTATAATTGCTTGGATTGATCTGCTGTCCACAGATATGGTGTGCATTTTTTTCATTTGGATAAAAATGCTTCACAAGGTTTTATTGTGCTCCTACAACATCAAATTTCCCCAAACGTGTGGTGCCTTCTTACTGTCTTCAACATTTATTTGATTGTACTTTACTATATCCTATGTATCCTTATGATCTCTGAATACTCAACTCAGATTAAGCAACATACTTGGTCACAGAGTCATCTTATTAGGATCTTATTAGAGATTGTGGGTGCCAAGATCTAGCTCTGCTACCATGAGCCTTAGGTGGGGAACAACCTGTACAGTGGGCAGCTAGAGGCAGGGCTGACAACAACTCGTATATGGTTCTATCTGATATTTTTTGTAAAATGTAGTTATTTACATATTCCTATATTTAGATATCTTTATAATAAGTGTTGAGTTTGAATAATCTTTGTGTTTTATAGGCTGTGTAAAAATATAAATCTGTAATATCAAGCCTTGACTTTTTAAAGTGGATTTACTCAAAAGTAGTCAGAACGCAGATAGAACCTTATAATTCTAAGGGGATGAAATGCTTCATGCATTCAACTGAGGAGTTCTCTGTACACATGCATGTCTGCAATGTATAAGAAGTGCATCAGTCTGTGGTTAAGTTATGCAAAGTGAAACCTGGCACCTTCCCAATTGTTAATTGTTGTATAGTCAAACTATGTTTTTGCTGAACGCAACAGTGGTAGCATTGGCATTATATAGTATATCAGCCGTGGCAATAACTTGGCAGCATGTTCCCATTATTTTTCAAAACCATGAATACAATTGTGTCTAACCAAATACTAAAAAGCAAGACACACAATGTATATGGCTGAGCAAAAAAGATGTGATATGGAATAACTATGCTGCATAATGCAATAACATTATGACTGTTGATAATTAGGTATGTTTTGACTTTTAATATTACCTAAGTGAATTTAATTTAAGCAGAAATTAAAACCGGGGATGAATCAAGACTTAATCAGTGGAGTATGTGGAGTAGAGCCTATTGATACATTTTGTTTCTTGCAACAAAGATAATACTTTTGCTGATATTGTAATAACTATACATTATACAACCTCATTGTACAACTCTTATTTTGTCAAAGCTAACTTCAGGTTTTGTCAGCTACATTTCAGCAGACCCATGGCATGGCTACTCAGGGGTCCTCATTTCTCCAGTCTCACACAGATCTGGTGCTATAGTTGCAGAATGCACAAGTACAGCATCAGCACCATCCTAATCCCAGAAAGCTATCATTTGTATGCCACATAGAGGTGCACCTGTTTGGGGAGACTGCTTCCTTGCTGACGCCAACAGTTTTTTTTTTCCTTCATGCAGGCCCGGGCCAGGGTTCAAAGGTCGGCATATCTCTCCCCTGACTTGACTTGTGCAGATTAAGTTGCCTCCCTATGGTTTGTGTTGTTATCAGGGAAGACTGTCCTCGCATGGTCGCAGCAGGGCAGTAGAGACAAGACCCACATGTTAATTATTGCAGACCTGTTACAAAACAGTAGCTGGTGCATTAAAGTGAGATCTTGAGATTGTGTTCTTTCATTTGTATTTACTGTTGGTGTGTGTCGGGACTTTTGATAGATCACTGGTTGGATGCATTGGGCCCTAGTGCAAGTTCATGGCAGGGCATTTTCTCTCATGCAGCCCACCCTTTTGAATCTCAGTTCCACAGTAATGTTCTCCTGTGGTGTAAGTAATGCTTTGTTTCTATGGTTGTTCTATGGTTGTTGTAATTTAAGTTGACTTGATTGCTCCTGTGGGGATATTTTATTCTGTGAATTTGACCCATCCTTTCAATGCTGTTGTCATCTCCAGATCTTGAGCCATGATTGTGGCCAGGACCTGGCTGGAAGAATAGCCCATTTCATACAGAAATGCCTCACCAAGTCCAGGAGTCAAACAATTCTAACCACTGTGTTGCCGCAATGTATTTATGTATTGGCTGTTTTAAAGTTGTGGGGCATTAGGTACTATTGGATCATTCTGATTAGCTGTGCCTATGCAGTTACATTCAGTGAGAGATTAATGTCTATTTATTCTGAACTGGAAATTCAACTTGAATCAACTGAAACCAATATAACTCCTGTGCATAACGTTGTGCGGATTATTAGATGTGTCTGGCCTGTTTTACATGTGGTCATGAAAGATTTTGCATAATAAACTACCCATTTTGCTTCATACTACTGAACCATGTGGAATAACTGCATTTAGAAAAAAATAAAAATGAATTCATTTCACACTGATGGTGGTAAGATACTTATGTAGCCACACCTGCCCTGGGGCACACTGACATTCTGCGCCTATAGCCCCTCCGACCACAACCAAATACCAACCACACAATAAGTGTCTTGCAGTATGAGCTTGGACGGGGAATCAAACCAATGATCTGGTTACCCACTGTGCCACAGACATTACTACACCTGTTTCCTTGGAGTTACCCCCCCTCCGGTTTGCTCTGAATTGACTTTAAGCCATCCTCACTGTTTTTAGACATTAAATGGTTTGGCTCCTGTACGCATCTCACATTGTCTCTTATTTATTTCTACTTATACCCTGAGGTTCTCTGCGGCATGCTTCTAAATGTCCCAAAAATTACCACAAAGGAAATAGAAAATGTTTCCTTTAGGATACAACTCTGTTGTGTATCAGAGGCAAAAATACACCATGCAATTTAAAAAAAAAAAAACTCTTTGAAACTTTCCAACTACAAATAGAGCAACTCGGGCTTGAAAGCTAAAATTACCCTATATTTATTATCAACCTAAGAATTAATGAATTTGTAGGATCCCTTTGAAGAGTCCCATGCTTTTGCTATAGAAAGATTAAATGAGCTCTATTATTCCAACTTGACTTTTCTGAACTTTCTCATTGTTTGCATGGGCCGGAGTTGTGTGGTGGGCGTGGCCAACTGGGGGAAACAGGGCCATAAAGCGGCAAGCAGCTAAGTCTTTTTCAGCAGGTAGAAAGGATCAACTTCCAAAGGTTATGGGAGTTGCAAAGTATGACATGATAATTAAGAAGTGTCCAAAAGTGATTGAAAAAGCCTGAACAAGGGCAATATTGTCCAGTTAAAAGTGCTTTCTCTTATATTTGGTTTGCATGTCTATAGCTGCAATATCAGGCAATAAGTGGAAACTGAAACTGTTGCCCCACTAGTTCCAAATTTATTGCTTGTAAAACCACTGATGTCTGCATGCTATAGCCTTTATTGCTGATTGGATAATTATCTAGTTCTAGTTTGAAATCACATCTGCAGCCAACCCTGAATTTATGTTGAATAGTATATATGCCAATAGTATATTATCATTCATTCAGTATATTTTTATTACCAGTTAATATTTCAAAAACACACAGTAAGCTCATCTCACAGAAATGTATGCAATAGTCAAGTGGTTTGAAAAATCTGATTTAGATGATATATTTATTAGGTACTTTTTTATTATAACCACATTAATTCATTGTTGTGTAGCTACTGCTGTGTCAAAAATTGCACGGTCCACTATCTCTGCATAAACGTTATTGCCGTTATTTGACTTCTTAAGTTGCTGATGTATGAGAGCATTTCGAGCATTTTCAAGAACAAGAAAATGCTAAAAGAGCATTGCATTCAGATGAATTTCAACCTTTTTTCACAGCCTTATAAAAGCAGAAGTGCATAACTATTTGGATTTTGTAACCAATGCTGACCCTTGAAATACGTACATTTCTGAACTCCATGGTCTCACTATGTTCGCTATGTAAATGTATCTATTTTCTGAACTAGATATGTACAGATTTTGAAGACTAATTATATTCAGAACTATATTGGCCAAACAAGTCACATCTTATTCCCTCCATGTACTATAACCGGTTATAGATAATAAATAATAATCGTTTTGATAACAGCCTTGGATTTCTTTTAAATGCTGTCTAAAACATCAAAACAACATTGAGGTTGATAATTAGTGCAATGTCATTTCCTTTCCTCTGATGTCCGTAGCATTTAGCATATAGCTATTTTTCTGTCTTTATTTTGAATACATATAGTCCATAAGATTTTAAACCTCTTTTCCTCTGTCTTTCTCTGCAGGATGCTCTTCTTCACTGACTATGGGAACGTGGCCAAGGTGGAGCGCTGTAACATGGATGGCTCTAACCGGACACGGCTGGTGGATTATAAACTGGAGCAGCCCACTGCGGTCGCTCTGGACGTGGTCAAGAAGCTGGTATACTGGGCCGACGCCTACCTAGATTACATTGACGTGGTGGATTACAACGGCAAGAGCAGGCACTCCATAATCCACGGGAGTCAAGTGAGTGGAAAGTTTTGGATTTGGTGCTAGTTTTTGTCTTTCCAAGGGCTCCATATTAACCGGTTTAAAGAAGTCAGCAGAAGCAGCCTTCCTTCTCAAGGCTTCTCGACTTCATTTTAAGGGCTCTAAATTGTCACAAAACGGGACATTCTGTGGTGTCTAATTTAGTCCTTTATCTCTCTGACACAGGTGCTATATTCAGTACATGTCAAAACGTTTTACACGAACCCCAAAGACTTGGAAGACACTTTTTTAGTATGTCTTCCTACTATATAAAACATATCAATCGTTCCCTCCTGTAGCAGACCTTTGAGGCTTTTCATCATAGAATTATGTCTATTCATTAAAATATGCTTTTAAGCACAACGCGTACCCACTCATTATGACAGAAAGAAAATGTTCATCTCAAGTACCTTTTTGTGCATGCAGGTGTTCTTTGCATAATATAGCCCTTGCTTAGCTTGTGGCCTCATTAAACTACTTAACACATCTACATTACAAATTCACTGTACCTCTTTCCTATTTAAATGTAAGGCTTTGTACTCCTCGTGTGTGGAAGTAAAATGCTTATGCCAATTCCGGTGAGAGATATGGCTGAGTGCTTTGTTTTTTTATTTATTTTTTCTGACGCATGTTTCTCTGTGCCCCCGATGTTAGGGCACAGCCCACTGAGCCTAGGTGTACTTCCTGTGAACACAGCTCATCCAGCCATGGAGCTTTGTGTGCATGTCAGTCTGCTAAATGTAGCGTAGAGCCGGTAACGTCAAGCCTCCCAAAGAGTTTCTGACCCCACATGAGCCCCAAGACAAACTTGAAAAATCCCTTCCATGTTGGTTGTATGTGCTTATGGGTGTTGAAGGCTTGACATTAAACAGGAACAATGCAACTTTTTAAGCTTAATTTTACTGCTAGTCAATGTAATGACTAAATGAGTTGTTGCAGGGTGATCGAGGCTTTATTCACATGCAACAATGGGTGCATCAACCCGGTATGCCTGTCCCTGTAAGTCTTGGGTCAGGTCAGACGTCTTGAGAGAAATTACAGAATTCTAAAAACCATTATAATAAAGACTATATTCTTTATGTGTTTTTTTCATTATTTCTGTGTATAATGTTAGTACTGTTATACAAAGTTGTAGTTAGATCCATGTAGAGGAAAATGCAACCAAAATAGCAAAGTTGCTCTGTTTCCCTGTAACATTAGTAACTTAGAACCACAGCGGCCCGTGTGATAGAAAGTTAATGTAAAACTGTTTGGCCTTATAGTTGACGCTGATTTATATATGTTCTTTTTCAGGTATCCTACATTTATGCATTATCTGTGTTTGAGGATTACCTGTATGCTACCAGCTCTGACCCCTCCAAAGGGACCTCCTCCGTAGAGCTGCTGCAGATCCACAGGTTCAACATCACAGCAGATAGCAGGACCCTGGCCACCCTGGGGAATAGTCAGGCACTTTGTGTTTACCACAAACTCACGCAACCAAAAGGTAAAGGACATTTTCTATGTAGGTATCATGTGAAGGATGTACCTGTGTACTATTGGAAGTGTCAGAAGTACAGTATATGGTGTTGCCCTCAAAAGGGATTGGTGCATTGGCATTTAATGATCTCTGTGTCTTTTTATGTTATTCAGTCAGAAGTCATTCATGTGAACTAGATTCTTATGGGAGACCTGGTGGATGCTCCCATCTCTGCCTACTCAGCGGCAGCTACAAGTCACGGAGCTGCCGCTGTCGCACTGGTTACATCCTAGGCTCAGACGGACAGTCCTGTAAAAGTTAGTATACAATATGTTCTTCGTACACTTTGTACATATATATTTGTCTTAATTTTCTAAGAAATGTGGGAAGAAACAATGCATTAATATTGATTTAGCGTATAGTATTAGTCGGAAGCAATTACATGATCTATCCTATAAATGGCATTTGACCTACAATTAGCCTATTCATGATGCATATAATTATAGATAATTTATCATTAAACTCCAGGTTTAGATGCCACTAAGTGGCTGTATAACAATCTATAGGGGGTGCAGTTGTGCATTTTGGAGTAGAAGTAGCACAATTTCATAATCGGGCTAGCTATGTCATTTCTGATCCTTGTTACAGGAGTTGTTACCCCGCCTAAGGCCCATAATTGCTGGGATAATTTCTAATCTCACATTTTTCTCATGAACAAACCCTTGACAGTTCTCTTGAAAAGAAACAGTGTACAGTAGGGTCCTAACCGTTCTGCATGACCACATTTTTGGATATTGGCACGTGCCTCTAAAGGTCATGTGTCATATTAGCGCTGTCGTTGTTCCCCAGCGGCGCCCTGACGGTTGTAAAAAGATGAGAGGTGCTTGCACACGGAGCCATTTGAAAGTGATGTTCCACGATCGATTTGTCCCCCATTTGATTGATTACAGCCATAATGAGGTTTTAAGTTGGTCCAGCATTTGTATGTCGTCCTGATCCATTGCTGGACATTGTGTAGTTGACAATAAAAGCAAGAAGATCAAATTGATGACACAATCTGGGGGCCCCACCGCATTTCGATCAGGGTAACAACGCATCGGGAGGTTTGTCGTGACATTTTTGATTTATTCCCCTCCTGTAGATGTTCTGATGACACTAGCTGTCTCTCCTCTATCTCTTGGCATAATGAGATTTGGTGCTAAATGCTAGTGCTCCTTCATACAGCCGCAGTCATAGCAGCGTGCTTTGATATCTGGGTCTTCTTAATTGTCTCGTGGGTAGTCGGTTTCTCCCTCGCAAAATGATAAATTGAAGCCAGGCATGTGTGGTCTTCACCCCCAGCATCCCGGTCTCTTGGGTAGGGGCTTGGAAGCTGGAGAGGTCTGTTTCTCTCTGTGGAGACTCCTTCATTCCCTCATCCTTCTGCCTCTGTGGAGGGTCCCAGAGGGTTCGAGAGCACACAGCCCCCAAGAGCGGGCTGGCGAGCCAACAAGGAGCTGCCTCAGCTTTCTAGGCCTTTCTGTTCTGTTTGTCTTCTTACTCATGATATTTTAGATCCAAAGGTTGGTGGAGTAGCCCAAATTTGCTCTTGAGTAAATATATATTTAAGCGTAAAAAAGTCAAGACTACAGTAACAGCTCAAGAGTGAAAAAGTGTGGTTTAATAATAATTCTGAAGACGATTTATTCAGAAAGTTTTCATTCACGGTACTCCCATTGTCTGTTCTTTTCCTTCTCCTGCTGTCACGGCACCTTTGTAGCATGTGCGTGATTGAGGGCCGAGCGTATAGTCATTGGCACTGATTACTAGCTCCATTAAGGTGAATAGATGGCGCAGCTTGGTTCACATATAGTAAGAACAATGTGGCTGGTAAAAGGGTTTAATGCTAAGATCAGCATTGATGAATTAGACCAATTAATTGACAATAACACTAAAACGCTACTGTCCTCTTTTCTTTACCTTGTAGAGCCCAAAAGTGATCTGTTCCTGTTTTACGGTAAGGGAAGACCAGGAGTTATACGAGGCCTGGATATGAACGTCAAATCCACCGATGAACACATGGTACCTATAGAAGATCTAGTCAACCCAAGAGCAATAGACTACCATGCAGAACTGGGATATATCTACTTTGCGGATACAACCAGTTTTCTTATCGGAAGACAGAAAATAGATGGGAATAATAGAGAGACAATACTAAAAGATGGTGAATATTTTACTTTTCTTTATTTTAAACAATAATTAGGGAATATACTATATATATATATATATATATACAAAACTTTTTTCATTATCTTCTTGATCATCATTCATGCATTTAAATATGAAAACATTATTACTATGAACACTGAATGAATCTCAATATACCAGCATACATCATAATCCTGAAAATACAGTGAAGATATAGAGTAAATTGTTCTGAATGTGTGGTATCTGCATTTGATTGATGTTTTACTCATTTAATCTCATTGACCACTTAATCTCACAGTTTAAATGTGTCATTCATGTAGAGCTGGACAATGTAGAGGGGATCTCAGTGGACTGGATTGGCAGAAACCTGTATTGGACCAACGATGGCTACAGGAAGACCATCAGTGTTGCCAGGTTGGAAAAAGCCTCTCAAACCAGGAAGACACTGCTGGAAGGGAACATGTCACATCCCAGGGCAATTGTGGTGGACCCTCTAAATAGGTAAAATTCTAAATGTCATAATAAACATTGGGTAATTCCTTCCAATATATAGACATACATAACATACTTAACTGACATACATTTAAATGGTGGCCAGTAGTGATATTAAATTAACATGTAATACGCTTTTAATGTAAATCCCAGTGCCCAGTCCATCTTGAGGATTAACACTTCAGGCTTACATGGTCTTAGCGTGACAAATCCAAACAAGCAGCCATTGGTTTTCAGGTCCCAAGAGGGCAGACCTTTCATTGCCAGTTTAACTAATTTTAAAGTATTTCTCAATGGCCTGTTACAAGGCAGCAAGTGAATATTTTGTACTCAAGGGTCAATTTGATGTCTAGATGAGGGGGTCAGAGCATCACCAGAATTTGTGGCGTGTTCCTAGTGACCAGTGCTCAGTATCTTTCAAAAGTGGTCTAAGGATGGGACAGTGGTGAATGCAAGTCAAAGAAAAATTTGGGCTCTGTGGTCCACTTCAACAGAGGAACTACTGTAGCTCAATTTGATGAAGAAGTTAATGCCATAGTTCAGATTTGTGGGTATTAGTCTTAGGATCATCACAAAACCATATAACCACCAGTAATAGACAGTTTATCATGATATTATGCCCCTATAGTTTCATCAATACAAATAGTTTTATGTTATGAATCAATTGGGCTAGTAGTTTGACACTGGTCTAAGCTACCATAATGGTTATGCAGTTGTTGTGGTAGACAAAAAAAAAAGCTTGAACAAAACTTGACTTAATACAAAACACAAGGTGCTGCAAATGTTATTAAGACACACAGCTTTATAAGATACAACCTGTCAGTGCCTTTTTTATTCAAAAGATTAATAACTTTTACTTCGGACCTCCTACTGACAGCACAAATGATTAGAAAATCTCGTTTTGGGCTTCCGGTGGGAGCCTCAAAAGCTTAAACCAGCCAGTGCTTTGATCTCTATCTCCACTGCTGGAAGGGTCTCTTCAGGTGAAATGGATGCAACTCTCCAACTGATTCCTTCTGCATCCTTTGCGACTTTATTTCCTGCACAGCTTGTCACTGCCGGCCTGTGTTGACATGATAAGGACCACTAGTGTCAACTTAATACTGCCCTACCTTTATATCAACATCACGTTAGCCAATCTCATACATGTATTTACACATATAATCGACACACCACTAACATTCAACTTTGACGGGGGCTTAGCTTAGAAGCTCTAACTCGAAAGCCAATAGATGCCAACTGTTGGTACAATAGTTTTGTTTTTTTTCTTGTAATGCTAGTTTTAAAGACATGGAGCTTCTTGTTTGTTGGGTCAGAATATATCCCACTCTATTATAGAGTGAATAAACACTGAATTATGCAAGCATTCAACCCTTGATTGAAAGGGATTAGAAAGACAGCTACTTTCAAGGTAATGCAAGCTGTCTAAAAGTCTTTTTTTCAGAATATATCCTTGGCAAAGAAATGCAATGTGCCATGGTCCTTGTTGAGACGAGACAAAAAGCTTAAAAATCAACCACATAGGTCGTGGATTGATTCATACCACTTTTTCTGAAAATCGAAATAGTGTAAAACTATTGTATATTAAATACACAGTGCTTCTTTACAGATCATTTTGACATCTTTGATTGTATGATTATGATGTTTTAACAAATATATAGAGATACATGATCCAAAGAGATTGTTTATCGTGTTGTCCTGACATTGCTGTGTTTACTAAATTACAATATTCTACACATATTGATTGAGGCACCCCGATTAAGCATTGTTTGTCTGTTGCATTTGGTCCATAGTCAGTTGTATATGGCTGTATGGATCCCATCTGCTGCTCATCTTGTTGTGTCTCTGTATAGGCATGTATGTCTGTGTGCAGTGATAGCCCCTCTGAATAATTCATGAGGTTGTAAAGACGACTTGGAGACATGAGGAGTCTTCATTCACCTCCATATCCCATTCTGTTTCATCTTCCTTTAGGTGGCCCTCTATCATTGATGAGGAACATGGGGCCACACGACTCAGTCAGAAACACTCAAACCCTACAAATCCCCCGGGTGGGGTTACTCCAGAATGGATCGCGTCAAATCATTGACCCAATCACATTTCAGATAGAGCCGGCCTACTGAGAAATGTGTCCTGGTATATAGACACACAACACGCAAGGAAATTTTTTGATTGGAAGTATGGGACTTGTAACTTTGCCGTGATGTGAAATGAAGTGACAGTTTATCTTGTAAAGCCTCAGTAGTTTTTGCTATGAATGTGATCTGTCCTCTTTTGATCATTTTTGGTGCAATATTTTAGGGTTTTACACATGAGAAATGTAAATGTTGTTCACAGATTTCCCAAATATTCATTTTGTCCCCACCATTGTGATTGTATTAAAATAGCTTTATATGTAGTAGGTCCTGAATGCCTTCTCACTCAAACCAATTACAAATGAATTCAGTTTAACCAACCAATAAAAACTGTATTTTTTATTGAGGTAGGGTTAATGCAGTAGTTTGACCTCCATTCATTTTGAATTCCAACTTCACCAGACCAAGGAACCAATATGATTTTTGGTATCAAGTTAGAAAGTGGCTCATACAGTAGAAGGTTTTCTTCTAATCAAAAGATGACCTCTTCCTTTTCACAGGGTATACAGCTTGACAATAGCCATTTAGTCATAGGTCTGGCACAGGCATTTACAGACAGAACGTTTGAAATTTCAAATCAGTTTTCTCTGCATTTCAGGATTGGTTTTAATCATATTTTTTTATAGAAACAATGACAAATGTAGAATTTATGGTATTGGAAGGTTGGTGTGCTGAAACAATGCTGTGCATAGTAGCAGTGGTAGTTTAATGCAGACACAATACAGCTCACAATTTGCTCCACTTCCCATACCAGAGCACGGGGCCACACCTTCACAAGGATGTTAGCATCAGCCGAGATAACACACATCACCGCAATACAAGATTCATCATTCTGAAAGACAACAACAGGAGCAGCTTGTCAGATGTGTATTGATCGATAATCTGTTCACACAGGAGCGAGCAGGAGGCACTATTAAACAGCAGAGAGTTGGATTGAGTAAGGTCATAGCAGCACAGAGCATGAAGACCCACTATCTTTAATGTATTTCTCTTTGTCTTACAGCTGGATGTATTGGACTGACTGGGAAGAGGATGAAGTGAATGACAGCATTGGAAGGATAGAAAAAGCCTGGATGGATGGTTCGAATAGACGTATCTTTGTGACCTCGAATATGCTGTGGCCCAATGGACTGACACTGGATCATGGCACGAGCACGATGTATTGGTGTGATGCCTACTACGATCACATTGAGAAGATACAACTGAATGGGACCGGACGGATGGTGAGTTTAACATTGCTACAAATGGTGTTTTTAATACGAGAATCACAGTAGACTGGGGTTTTATTTATTCTTTAATTCTGATTTACTTATATGTCCGTTCAGTGACTGTATCCTGATGAAATTCTTTGCCACATGAGATTTGGAAACACAGATTGAAAACTACATTCATAAACGCCATCTATTGAGAGAATCCATCTTAAACTTTTGACACTTTACATTCATTGTCTGTCAAGACCCCAGGTGACCCATTTGCTGGCTCCTTAACCTACCCAATGTGTGTATAGTGAAAAGTCACCGTTATGTCATTAAATTAATGCACTTTGATCACCACAGAGTTCTCCATTTAATTATCGTAAGTGTTCTCTTCTTATAAAAGTGTCTGTGTCAGTGATTATTGTTGCATGTTGTAAAAGTACTGTATGTTTGAGAAAAGTCTATTAAGTTTATAATGTTACCTTATATTGCCTAAGTATCGTATATTAAATGATGATAACATCTGTAGAGATAAGACTCTGCAGTGATAGTGAAGTGCTCCTCCTTCATAACAAACGCCAACAAGACATCCCTCCATCCCTAACTGTTCCTGTCGACCGTGGCGTATTAAGCTAATGAATTATTTGCAAATTCTATTTAATCAATGCCAAGATTCCAGCAAACATTATTAGAAGCAGTCAGCACAGTGTGAATAGGTTTGTGCAACGAAAATTCAATCACATTCATCATATACTGTTATCAAATCATTTCGGAGCCCCATATCCAAACAGCTCGATCCCTGTTTGAGGTGATTGATTTTTTTTTTCTGTGATGCTGATGTCGTCCCGTAGTAGTCCAGATCTTCTGATTATACTCTGTTCTTGGGAAGTCTCTGGGAATTAGACTAAGATTATCTTCGCCCTGAGTAACATTATGCATTTTTGATTTTAGCTCTTGTTTAGCCCTGCTTTAATTCCAGTTTAGATCTACTTCATACCTAGTTTAGCCCTGGTTTTGTTCTGTTTTATACTTGTTTCACCTTGCAATAGACCTGGTTTGTATCAAGTTTAGCACTGGTTCAGCCCTCATGATTTAGTTCCTTTTTACTAGACTGGTATGCCTATCTATTTATTACAGGTTTATATTCAATTTGATCTGATCCTGTCCTGGTTTAGTCCTGGTTCAGACTAGCTTTATACTGTCTAGGGAAGCTGCAGCCACCCTAAAATATGCCTAACAACATTGCTGCTCTGTTTCCTTGGTGTTTGTAGGTGGTGTACAATGGGAAAGAGCTGAACCATCCATTCGGAATTTCTCATTATCGGAATTTCATCTTTTGGACGGAGTACATGAATGCGTCGGTATTCCAGCTGGACTTAAACAGCGGAGATGTGACACTGCTGCGGAGTGAGAGACCACCACTGTTTGGGCTCAGAGTCTACGATGCACACAGTCAGCAAGGTTTGGCTGTGTTCCCTTCATTTACTGCACCTCTAGTGCTACTGAACCGTGACTTACATACCAGAAATACTATAGCTGCTATGGGCGGAAAGGAGAAACTCTTTTCACTTTAGCTGGAATAGACCATTGATGTAGACTTGTATTTTAGAGATACATTATATTTTTTCATCTTTGTGGTATGTTGGTTGGTTTATTAGCCTGTTAACAAGGTGACATATAAGGTATTGGAAATGCTACTAATGAACTAAGGAAGAATGGATTAGCTAGATGTTATCTTGATCTAGAAATATGTACATTAACCATTGCAAGACTTTGGCCAGAAGGAGTTGGTATAAGAAATGTATTATTATGAGACATAGGGGCTTTTTGAGTCAGTGGATATAGCATTTACCCCTGAACTAAACCTCCCAGGTTTAAGTTTTGGTCTTGGTAATATACTTTGTTGGGTATAAATAACCTCATCTGTACAGTATAGGGATATGTCTGTGCAGAGATGTGTATCCTTTAACTAACATGTTTTTGCAATAAGAAGAAGGTGTGCCTTTGATCAGATGTGATAGACGAAATGTTGTGTGACTATATTATGTGTATGTAAAGTAACATTCATCCACCTACATCGAGATTTTGTGCTATTGTTCTCAACACCAGATACCTTACACCTAAGTTCATGTTGAAAATGTTTTCTCAGTGCAGCTAATGGCAGATTTTGAGTAGGAGAGTCCAGTGCTAAATATTCAATGTAATAATGGCTTCTATTGTATGCACGGCCTACAGTAGTTCACACCCTGCTGACAATTTTTCCCGGACATCCCTCCATTGTTCGTGTCACTGAATAGATTAATTAGCTGTCCAGTCCTCCCGAGAATTACTGATTGGCCCATACAAAACCAGGCGCTTTATCTCATTGGCTCAGGCACTGCCTTTGAGCTGAGTGTTTAATGAAAGTGACAAAGGTGTCTTATGCCCAACTTTATGTGACAGTATTTTTGTCTACTCAGTACAGAATGACAAATCATTCTCCCATGAGGGATAAAAATGTCTCTCAGAAACATCAGTTCATTTGACATGCAGTTGTAGGAAGTGACTTTGAAATCAAATTTACATGAACTTTGAGCCTGAACAAAGTAGACCAAACTATTTGACTGGTCGTGGAAACACAAGGCTTGCTTATAGGGACAGCAGTAAAGCAGGAAGGTTGGTAGTTTGTTTCCTTTGTCCAACTGTTAGTTCTTTGGCAAGACACTTTGTATTAATGTGTCAGTGTTATTGTTGTGGTGTATTAGGTGGGGGTCAGTAATGGTGCAATGAACTTGTCACATTCAATATTTTTTATGTCTATATCTTCCATCTATCTCTGCTTGCAACTATTTTATTTTAAAAACTAGAGCAATGTGCCAGCACAAAAGATGACCTATGAACCTAGTCTATAAAGACAAAGTAGGCAACTATATAGACATATGACACGCTTAAGCCTGCCAAGCTCTAAATGAACAAGATGCCTTATTTGAATCTATTTCCTCAGGTGACAATGCATGCAGTGTGAATTATGGGGGCTGCAGTACCCTCTGCCTGGCCATCCCAGGAGGGCGAGTGTGCGCCTGCGCTGACAACCAGGTCCTGGAGAAGAACAATGTCACCTGTGCAGGTACGAGGGCACCATGAATCAGACGCAAAGAGTGCATAAGATCATTTTTTACCCATATGCAGTTATCCCGTCTCCCTCCGCTGGGACTAAGATCATATAATAAAGTTGATCTAGCTGCATATTCTCCTGGTAACACATACATCCACATGGGAAATCATGCTTTTCCTGGCAGTAATGTGATTTTAGAGCATGTTGTTAAGCTTCTCATGCAGATATATTTCACCATTTTTACATCGTACTTTTATTGTTTTAACCTTCAAAGAAAGGTAGTCGTGAGCTTGAAAATACATATTAAAAATGATGCTCAATGCACAGCAAAATAACGATGTTGTCCACTAAAATCCACATAATCCATGTTTATTTTTATTTGATAGTTTTGACCTGCATTACCTTGGCGTTATAGATTTTTCTATTTATTTCTGACTGGCTTGAGCATGCTTTGCTGTTAGCTGATGTGGCTTTTATCCGCATTAGCTATGAATATAGAGTAGAAAGTAATACCATATGTACTTATGTTATACTACGTTATGTACTATATAATATGCATATCGTTTTTGCTGTGATATTTTGCTTTATTAAAAGAAAATCAGCCTGTGTGAGAATTTCAGTATACTTCACACTTGACACCGTTTGGCCTATTTTATGAAATGGCTGCATATCGTCTCTAAAAGGTCACATTGGCTGGATATATGCAAACAGGATATTGGTGTGCCATCATCACAGCTATGCCAACTAATTTGCTGTTTTTGTGCTTTTCCTAGACGACTCCACTGGTGTTCTGGAGCCCCATCGATGCAAAAGTGATGAGTTCCAGTGCCATAATCAGCGCTGTATCCGTGCCCTGTGGAAGTGTGATGGTGACGATGACTGCCTTGATGGGAGCGATGAGGAAAACCACATTTGCTGTAACAGTTCTAAAATTTGTTTTCTGACTTGTTGCGTATGGGGAAAAAATACGCTGAACTTGAAACTACAAGCTTTAAAGGGGCACTATGTAACTTTTTACTATAACAAAACTTCAGGGTCAATGTGATCCCAAATGAGTTGTTGTGGGGTGAATGAAGCTTCCTTGAGAGTATGAATGTTCCTGGAAATCTCAGCTCAAGTCACAGCCCCTTCAACCCTGTCTGCCCACAGGAACCCCGGCCTGGGCTTAAGAGCACCGTTCATGACTATCTTAGCGAGTCTAACGGTTCTTCCGATCCAAAGCATTTCATTGAATTTTTTTACCCTGTATTGAATGTGCATATGACAAATAAACTGAAACCTGAAACCTGAAGTCTCGCCAAAACCACCAATTGCAGACTTTTACAGAGAGAGCTCCAAGAAATAAAAAGACATGGTGCTTTTGGGGCTGAACAGTAGCTTTATGATATCATCTATAGTCTATATACAAAGTCTATATTCTGTTATTCTCTGAAAATGTAGGGGGAGCTCTGTGATATAAAAATGTGACCAAAACAGTAAAAAGTTGCACAGTTCACCTTTAAAAGACTTATTCTTACAGTCCGCCTGTATGTTCTAAATGTCAACGACAAAGCAGGGGTGAAAAGGGCTCCTCCTCCACAAGGCTGTCTGAGATGTGAATGTAAAATTATATTCAAATCTGGTGATGGAGAGTGATATAGTTCTGCTGCTGATGTGGTGATGGAGGACAGTGAATTGGTTTTGTGACTTTGATAATGGAGTAGAGTGAGATGGTTCTTCTGCTCAGGGGTCGATGGAGTAGAGTGAGATGGGTCTTCTGCTCAGGGGTTGATGGAAGAGGGTGACATGGTTCTGATACACTGAGGTGGGGATGGAGGATGGGAGTGAGATGGTTCTGTGACTGAGATAATGATGGAGTAGATGTTTATGCTGCGGAGGTGATGATGGATAATGAAAATGAAATGGTTCGGGAGCACTTTGTATGTATTCTTCTGTGCAATCATTGGCAAACTGGTTAAGTGAGGACAGGTTGAGAAGGAGTCACGTGACAGGAAGTAGATTGACAGGAGCTAAGTCGTTTTACACACTGCTTATTTAAAAAAAAACAAAGTGCCTCATAGGTGGTCACGATGCACTTAGATGCAGAGTCATGCTCGGTGTGAGATACGACAAGCTTTAAAAGGCTTATTCTTCTTACAGTCAGCTTGTATGTTCTAAATGTCAGTGCTCAAGCAGGGGTGGAAAGTTCTCCTCCTCCACAAGGCTGTAAAAGATGCACATGTAAAACTTGCGCTTTAACAGCTACAATAAACAGCAGTTGTGTTTTGACACTTGATGAATGCTGGGTTCTCTTAAGAGCAAGCAAGCTACCAAAGTAATCTTCTGAAATGATGAAATAAAAATTAAAACATTGAGTGGCACCTCCTGAGTGACTGAAAAGCCTCTGGCTTATGACAAATGCCAGCATATTGTATTTTTGAAAGTTAAAGTTTCTGTCTTCAAACTTAAACATTTACCCAGTACTGAATAGATTCTGAAACTGCATTACTTTCAGACCAGTCAATGTGTAAGCTAAGGCCAACTCCTATTACATATTCTGAACATACCATATACACAAACAAAACTGTGATAAATGTTATATTATTTATAATGCTTCAGCGATATGTGTCAGGCCTTTAATTTCTAACACATTCTATATTTTTATTTATTTATACGCCTTTTTTCCCTCTGTTCGCAGCCAACCACACTTGTCCCACCGATCAGTTCAAATGCAACAACAACCGCTGCATTCCCAAACGATGGCTTTGTGATGGAATGAACGATTGCACAAACGGAGAAGATGAAGCCAATAGTACATGCTCAGGTAAGTGCTATCAGTCTAAAGCAACAAGAGAGCTCTGCACCCTCCAGTCACATAGGTATAGGATAAGATAACCTCAAGTAGTCAACAGATAAACCACAGAAGTAGTCAACAGATAAACCACAGATCTCTGTAGAGTAGCTGAGAAAGGCAACGCAATAGATCCAGACTTATATATATATATATGTAAGCTCTTTGAGAAAGCCTTGTAAAGTGCAATATAAATCCAATCCATTATTATTAGTAGTATTATTATATTGTAATTCATTGTTCATCCAATCTCCTTCTATACTGTTGTGGCACTCATTTATTCCAATTAATAAACAACACCAATTGTTTGATAGTTGATATCAAGCTCTAAATATAATACATATATAAATGAATGAAACCTAGAGAGCTTACTGATTTGTCAGTGCTTCCAGGATTAGGAGGGGCTAGGAAGGGGATGAGGGAAGTTTACTAATAACAGTTCAACTACTAGCCCAAGTATATCAACGTTTGTTATAGGGACGTACATCTGTCCTACAAATGAAATACCATAATTTAACATAACATAGTGGCCTTCAAGCAGCATAAGATGTCCATTTCTCACTATATCTATAATTATAATTGTACAGATCTAATAAAAAAGGCATTATAACTAACTTTATGTTTAGTTTGAGGCTCAGATCAATTTGCTTCTGTCATCCTTCCATATATTTCACTTGAGGCTGTATTTACATTGAAGACTTTAGTGGAGATGACGCTGGGTAAATTCCTTAGAGGCTCAATCAGCAGACATTAACTTGAATATGCCGGATACATGCTCAAATAACCCTATTGGACAGGAAATGAGTGTCTTGTGATTGATAAGTGAGAGCCTGTCAACTAGAGTCACTTTTCTCCTGGCCCCTCAGACTTGGTAGCTGTACTGTAGAGTGTGGGGTTGGCAGTGGCTCAGGTGGTAGAGCAGAGCAGTTTTATCCCCACTCCATACTGCTGTTATGTCCTTGGGCAACACATTTCACCCCCATGCCTAAATGTATGGCAAGTGTGATGTGGTGATGGTTTGTGATGCCAAAGACATGGAATGGCTGCCATGTCTCCAGCAGTCTGCCCCAGGGCTGGATAACGGTTTAAATATCACGATTTCATAGAACAAGGTTGTGATCACCCCATTTTAGTAAGATAAAATAAAAATGACCAATCACGATTTAGCACATAATACTGAGCTGTCCAGCATTTTTGTCAGAAATCGTTTGTGGTCCGTAAACGTGTGTTACAATGACCGCGCGGTGGTTAACTGACAGCTTCTCCCCTGGCCCTCAGACCTTGTGTGCTCTACTGTAGTTGAATGATAGAGTTTGCACTGGGCAGACATTGACATTTCAGTGATGTAGAGATCATTAGAGTTGTTGTGCACATCCCGCATTGACTTATGTATGTGTGATTGAATTAAGTGGCCTCCTCCTCCTCTATTTTTTCCCCTTCAGCCCGGCCCTGTCAAGGCGACCAGTTCTCCTGCCAGAATGGACGATGTATACCCGCTGCTTGGAGCTGCGACCGCGAAGACGACTGTGGCGATATGTCTGAGGAATTATCATGCAGTGAGTCACACACACAATGCTATTCTCTGCCTGTCATTCAAGCCTTTGTCAATCTGTTTGGCACCGACTTTTTCACAGACATGTAAATAGTTCATCTTCAAATAGAGCAGTAATAAAGTTCTGGAAAATAAAGTTACTCAACAATTATCAGTTAATAAATGGGTCTGAGAACAATTCACAACCAATCTCACATTAAATAAATAAATACTTC
Source organism: Philypnodon macrostomus (assembly GCA_036025475.1). Lineage (NCBI taxonomy): Eukaryota > Metazoa > Chordata > Actinopteri > Gobiiformes > Eleotridae > Philypnodon > Philypnodon macrostomus. The sequence goes on along the minus strand of JAVQKC010021526.1, from coordinate 17,911 downwards.
AAATGTTAAATTGAATGAATCTGTAGGGCTGAAACAACTAATCAGATAAATCGTGATTAATTGATTATTGGAATAACTGGCAACTAATTAAGTAATCAAATGATGGTTTCTGGAGTATACAGAAACTATAATATGCCATTTGCTTAAAGAAAAGGTTAAACAATCCACACTACGCAGTAATTAGGTCAAAACTGTACAAAATACAGTAAATATATATTTACATTTTGCCTTTAAGAGGAACTATGCAACTTTTCACTGTTTTGGTCACATTTCTCCTTCACAGAGCTCCCCTTGCAAAAACCACAAAGAATATAGACTTTATATACAGACTCCAGACTACCATAAAGCTACCGTTCAACACAAAAACACCAGGTCTGTCTCAGTTTGGCATCTTTTTATTTCTTGGAGCTCTCTCTGTAAAAAGCCAATTTAAAAACATTTTGTGGTTTTGGCTAGACCTGTGACTAGAACTTAGACTTTCAGGGACATTCATCCTTGCAAGGAGGCTTCATTCACCCCACAACAACTCATTTAGGATTACACTGACTGAAGTTGCATAGTTCACCTTTAATATTGATCTTGTTTTTTATGAATACTTCTGAAAATCTTCTAACTGAGAAAGAGAGAATACAGAGAAATCATCTTTAGTTCAGGGATGTTTATGAACTCTGTCCAATTGAGTTTCTTTCCTGACAGGCTCCCATCTGGCTGCTAACTAATGCACTTCCACAGCCTGGCTAAATATCACAACTAATTGGTTACTTCTTGCTTTGCATAGAGTAATGTGCCAGTGGAAACTTCATCTTTATGTGACATAGTATTTCTAAAACTTTTGACTAGAGCGTGCCGAGTTTGTGTCTCGTACATACAGTATCTCCACAACAGAACTGCAGTTCATTCCTCATTCTGGTCAAATACTGAATAAATATTGCAGTGTTTCACAAAGCCACTGAGTCTGGGTTGAAAAAGTATGTTGAGACGTAAATAAATTCAATTTTATGTGATTTGATTCATTAGGCTAATTCCTCAATAAAAAAATGAACTGAACTGTAACCAGAATAAGCATACCTCAACACAAGATGTATTCACCATGAAGAATACTGTGGTTCTCAAACTGTGGTATGGGTGTCATTTAGCCATTTTGGTTCCTGGTCCGTTTTAGGGGTTGAATTTGATGTATGGATTATGTATGGTTAAGCCCTGGTTTAGGCACAGTTTAGTTGGACCTTAGACCTTGATTAGAACTAGATTAGTCCTGGATATAGTATGCTTTCTTAAAATATATTTTCCCCCTTGGTTTAGACATGATGAAATGTTCAATTCTGAGCTGGTGAACCATTGCTATATTTAACGGTACAATTCATGCACTTCTTTTAATACAATTTTAGTGGAACTCCCCAAACCCTTGCCGCATGTCTTCCTTTTTAGTCATTTTTGCATAGATTTCTTTATTACGCCGAAGCAGTCTTGAGGAATAAATGATTGATGCTGTGTTCTTTGGGCTAGAAAGTAGACATGCTCTCACTGATGGCATGAGTGCGGAGCAGCGTTGCCAAATAAACTGCAGTAGTTTGCTGTTTCCTAGTCCGGCCTCTGTGGTATTATACAATCTGTCCGCTTCAATGAGCAAGAGATGTTGTCAGTATTGTGGATTAATCTTAGGAAACATAAATGAGAAAAATACATGGCCCACTGTGACGGCTAAAGCTTTTTGAAGCCTTTAAAGATGTATTTAACATTTTCATAGAAAGGAAAGGGCTGTTTTTGAGGCTTAGATGTGTTGTTGCAGTGACCTAGATGAAAAGTGGCATTCTTTTAAAAGCAGGGTTTGAAGGTTTAAGGTGAGGCACTACAAGCCAGCTCTCTCAAAATAAAGGCATAAAAACATAAGTCCAATCTGCAAGAGGTTTTGTTACATTTTGTCAACTTCAGTAGCACCACATCTTAAGAGTGCTTTACCTAACTATATTTTGAAGAGTTTGTTTGAAGTTATTTTAGGCTGGGTAATTTGTATTTATTTTTATTTTTTAAAAGCCTAGTGTTTAGTTTGTTTAAAAGCTTTTAGCAGTATTTTTTAATTTACCAAAATACTAAAATAAATATTGGGAAATCTGGGCATCTCCGCTTAGACAGATAATCGGTTGATGACATGACAAAAATAAATATTCATAATTTATTCTGTAAAAACTCTGTCAATAAAATGAACCAGAAAACCAAAAATATTGAGATTGTTTGATTCATATTTGGGCATTTTAAGTGAATAATAACAACTTAACGTTACATTTAATGTGTTTAAATGTTCCTGCAGTACATTTGTGTATGTTTTTCTTCCACTTGTAGTGTCTTTCTTCAGGCATGGTGTGAAGACTTTAAGATTTCACAGATTAACATTAAACCACCCTTTACTGTTGATGTTCACCTCAGCATCCCGTCATTGTGTGTCCTAAGCTTCACTACACCGTCACAAGCAGGCAGGGTGTAAGCACTGATTAAAGTTCATGCTCGGCTTCATTCAATCACAATCAAGCTGCGCGCCAAACACATATTCTACCTCCTCTGTACTGTTGTGTGCACCTCCTAAAGGCATCAGCTGCTCTGGCTCTCCACTGTGCAGCTCTGGCAGCTCACTTAGCCGCTCCAGAGCTACTGTGGGTACTCGCACACCTGAAGCTCAGTGGTGGTCGCCGTGGAGATTGATGCTAATTTGGAATTTGTTTGTCAGTAGTTTAGTAGTTGTCACACAGTGTTTCATATTGGGTTTTCTGTTCACTCCAAGCTGTTATTAATTGGTGCGTTCACACAAGCGTTATTTAATTTTGAGTGGAAGTGAACATGATTTGTTTTTGGAGTGGATATGGAGCACCATCTGGGTCCAGGGTTTTTTACAGTATCTTACCATTGTGATGTAAGCCCCTTGCCCTGGCTTTCACTTAACTGCCTCCACCTGTTTTAGCAACTCAGACCTGATCTCAACATCACTGAGACTGTCTGGGATTAGCATGAAGAGACAGAAAGATTTGAGCAGCCTACATCCACTGAAAAAAAAGCAAAAATTGGACATGAAAATAAACTACATAAATACATTGCACACTGACTTCTCTGTAGGCGCTTCACTATGCAGCTCTGGCAGCTCACTTAACCGATCCGGAGCTACTGTGGGTATTTGACACACCTGAAGCTCAGTGGTGGTCACCGTGGAGATTGTCAGTAGTTTAGTAGTTGTCGCATAGTTTCATTTTGGCTTCTCAAGCTGCAAGCTGTTATTGAGTGTGTTTATATTAGTGCACTTTGTGTCATATCACAAAATGCAAAGGCAGCTAGAAAATATGTTTGAGTATTTTCTGGATTTTTACATTATTATGACAGATGCCATTGCTTACGTCCAGTTAGTGACTATCGTTCACACACACATCTCTCCACAAATCTGATTTTAACACTGAATCTGGGATTAGGATGAAACAACAGAAAGATGTGAGCAAGAACCTACCCGTCTATGTCCTAATTTGACTTTAAAGGAGCAAAATTGGGTGACATGGCTGGATTTCAAATTAAAAAGCCCACTTTGCTTATTGTAAATTGATGAAAATAAACTAAATACATTGCACATTGACTGCTCTGAGGCATTCTACTGTGGGTTTCCAACACACCTGAAGCTCAGTGGTGGTCACTGTGGAGATTGATGCTAATTTGAATTTTGCTTGTCAGTAGTTTAGTAGTTGTCACAGTGTTTCAGATTGGGCATCTCTTGTTCACTCACGCTGTCATTACTTATGCATGCCTGTGTGTTCATTTATAGCCGGGCCTACTGTTTACTTGAAACCTTCATAATTTATGGATGTCCATGTTCCATTTTTAATGAATGTTAAATTTCCAAAGCAGTCCTGTTCTGTCAGTGAGATGTAACACTTTGAGGGGAACTATAGAAGACACATGGTTGATAAATATACAATACGTCTTCCTGACAGTGCCTCAGGTATTCCAGGCAGCAGATGCCAACAAATCAATTTAGATGTTGACTTGCATTTCATACTAGTCAATAACGCTCCAGTGTTTTTGAAAGTCTTCTGTATACTGGATCTTCATATCGGAAATGAGAATGATATGAGTCCCACAAACATGCAGCACATTCTTGTCACTTAACCATTGTATAGGCACTTACTATCTGTATCCGCATCACAAATGTAATCTAGTTTAGACCTTTAGCAGCATTTCTAAATTTAGCTCTGGCTTAGACCTAGCTTTATTTGAGACCTTTTTTAGTATATTTTATTCCAGGTAAAAACTGGTTTATATCTGGCTCAGACTTTCATTTAATCCTGATGTAGTTTTAGTTTAGTCATAATTTAGTTAATAGTTAGTTAATTAGTTAATTTAGTTCAGATTGAATTTAAATCTGATGTAAACCTGGTTTTGCGTTGTGGTTTTGTGTAACCTGTAAGACTTTTAACACTTAGAGCATAGATTTTTCCAATATAGACCCAAGTTGCATTTTCTATTGTAGTCAATAAAGCTTCAGGCATCAAGTAAGTGTTTTTGTCAGTGTTTTGTACAGTAGAAAATGAGAAATATACAAGTCTGACAAACACACGGGAATACTATCTCCACCCCTTCACAGACTGTGTGCCGAGGATAGGGAATATTGATGCTTTAAAATAGACCAATTTAGCTCATGAAGCTGCCTGACTGAAGAGTTAGTGACTGCATCAGATATTGGCTGGCTTCACAGGTGGTAATTTGTTTCCCTTAGCCGCCATTGTCACGTTTAAATACAGCATATAGACCCAAATCATGCTGGTAGAATTGACTATACAATGTCAGCTGTGTTTCTGACCAAAGTTGAGTTGGAATACAGGAAGAAACTCTACTATTTATAATGAATGAAAGTTGTGTTCAGAGGTAAGAGGAGGTACAGTACACACGTAAACATAGGCATGAAAGTTTGTTTTTCACCTGGGCTGATCAATTCTGCAAAACCACTAAGTTCAAAGTGCATGTCCATGAAGATACAGTATATGAAAAAAATAAAAATGAAAAATAGAGACATTTCTTGATTCACTAGAGAACATTTTAAATACAAATAAGATTGTTATTAATGTCAATAATACACTGTGGGTGATCCTAGGTTATACTTATGCTGTGTAACATTGGGTGCATTTGATGTTCCAAAATCACGCCAGATGCCTCTAGTTGGACGTTTGAACATTTTAAAGTCAGACACTTCAGATGCACCTCAAAACAAGTGTGTTCACAAATGAATTTGCATCAAGTTAGGGGTTTCTGCATGCCGTCTGGGTCATGAATGCTGTCATTCATAATATAACCTTAACCCAAATAACTTAAAGATAGACAGCCATAATACATTTCTCCATATTTTTTTCCAGCCTATCCCACTTGTGAACCCCTCACCCAGTTCAGCTGCTCCAACGGACGGTGCATCAATATCAAATGGCACTGTGATGCTGGTGAGTGCATACTTTTTTTACTTTTTATTTTAGAATCTCAATTTCTTCTTGATCTCATGTTGCTTGTATGTACGTAAATTCAGAAAACGACTGTGGAGATAACAGCGATGAAGCAGGGTGCACCCAGTCCTGTTCCAATAACCAGTTCCAGTGCAATAGTGGACGTTGTATCCCGGACCACTGGGCCTGTGACGGGGACAACGACTGCGGAGACTACAGTGACGAGGGCTCGGCCTGCAGAGGAGGATCTGCATGTAAGAATCAATGCTTTAAAATGTATTACTGTTCAACTTTTCGTGTTCCCTTTGGTGTTGAAGAGTCCTAGTTGTTTGTCATTGTGGACGTTGGTAGAGTAAAGCCATCTGTGATACATTTATTACAAGTTCTTTGGGATTTGTACTTTTGAATGTTTTTACTATTCACTATTTTTCATACAGCCTTGGGTTTTTTATTACGGTAATACATTTACTAGTCAAATTTGATATTTTTATTATTCTATTAATTTGGGGGGTGCATAGTGGCAGGAGTTGACTGGCACACAATGTGTAGTCTGCATGTTCTCCCTGTTTAATCATGGGTTCTCTTTGGATAGTGCCACCACCCAAAGACATTCATGCATTCGTTAATATTAATTGCCCCCAGTGAATATTTATGAGATTTCGGTGGTTGCCAGAGTGTGTCTCTCGGTGCTAGCCCTACAAATAAAAGGTCACAGTCCTGGCAAGCATTGAGGCTACAGAAACTAAAGGCTGCAAGTCACTAGATATTAAACTATTTTATTTGAAGTTCCCTGGGATTTCTCATTTTGAATCATCTTAAACACACCTTAAGACTCTTTTTAATATAAATTCAACATTAGGTAGTAATTAATTGATTTGCAAGTCAAATCAGGGGACACATTTTGGCCTCGCAATTACTGGGTTTAACAATTTATCAGCTTGAGTCAAATAAGTTTTCACAGTCAGGTGTAACTAATCTTATCGAGCCTCAGTCGTGGGTGGATTTTAGAGAAATCACTTTAATCTAATTACTGTAGAAAGCTCACGCCAGCTCTGAGGGAACTCGCAGCTGACTTGGTTGTCACTGGGATGTGTGGACTATTCATCAAACTGTGTCCTGATGGGAGCGGCAGGACTCTTGTGTCAACGTCTGCTTAAATCCTCAAGGGACATGGGCCTCAGCTGTTAGAGCATTTTTACATTAAAATAAGGGTTCATGCAAGATGTGGTCTGGATGGTTTTGGAATTAGTGGATACACAGCTCATGTGCTTCCTTGGTTCATTTAATTTGAGTTTTAAATAGTTAGAAGCCCTATTATGTTACATTTCCCATGTTTAAATGATATGCCCGCCATTTGCATTAAGATATTAGTGAGCTAAGTAATACTGTTCTATTAGTAAAAGACATCTTAGACCCTGACAGTTTAAGATGATTTTTTTTTCTTTACTATACCAATAGTCTTTGAAAACAACATGCAATGCACACATACAAGCTAACCATTATGTATAGAGTAATTTGGGTTTGGCACATGACATGTATGTGTGGTGTCAGCCATAATATATGCAAGTGTTTAGCCTCCACCAGCTAATTGATCATTTATCATTGCTACAACATACTTTTAGTCTTTCAGTTTTTGCATTTTCACCGGTCTAATGTCTATTTAGCTATTTTTACCTACACAGTCCGATAAGACATTGGAACTAATTTTTTTGTGTATTTTTGTGATCTTGCTTTTGACGTACTGTATTTGTGACTGGCTGATTGTTGTACCCCTGTATATTTAACAGTGCTGCCGTCTGTGATCGAGTGTGGTGAGGAGGAGTTCCACTGTGTCACTGATGGGACGTGTATCCCCGAGCGCTGGAGATGTGACGGAGACAAGGACTGTGAGGACGGAGGAGACGAGAAGGACTGTGAAGGAACCAAGAGGATGTGCGACCCTAAAGCAAAGTTCACCTGCAAAGACACAGGTACAGAATATATTCTACTAATAATTAATGTCATGGGTACAGCAATGTGGAAAGCACTGGGACAGCACCAGGACAAGATGCAAGATTTACCTTAAGGTTTTAATCTCACAAAAATATATCATGTATGACACAAGCCCATACATTCACACACAAAACACTGCTGGTTCATCCCAATTGTGAGCAATACTGCCACGAGTGTTTTACTATCACTGTGGTTTGTATGTAATGAATGAATGAATGAAAAAATGTGGTCATTAGCTGGTGCTCTATTCAATCACATCCAAACATTCTTCTGAAAGTCCCTAATTTTGCAATAATTTTCCACAGGAGACATACCAGATTGAAAATGTGTAAAATCCAAAATAAAGCAGGGAGCTACATATAAATCTGACCTTTGCAAGGTTAGGACCAACATGACATTAAGTGAATTTAAATAACTCTGATTAATGTTAGTGCTTTTATTTTTTCAATAGAGTCTTCTCACAAAAAGATGTGCAGTATAAAGTTGAAATTCAAGCTATGAAAACCTGATGTGCATATTTCACTGAGTCAGTCTTGCATCAGTTGCCAAAAACCCATTTTACTGTTTGAAAGCTCTGGCAGTCGGGCTGAACCCGAGTGAGAAATGAAGCACTCAAATACAACATTTACATATTTAATTAGAAAATGTCTGTGTTTTAACTTTACAAAATTCATCATTGGAGTCAAATAATTACTTCAGTGCAAGTGCTTCATCTATAAAGTGACAGCAACTGTGAGTTAAGTTGCATTTCTTATAAGAAATACCAATTGCAAGATATATCGTTGTTATCCCATAGTTAACAGTCACCAAACAATAACATGCACAGACACCAGAGCATTGTATAGCTTTCGAAGCATATAGGTATTGTGAAAAATGGCTTAAGAATTAATGTGGCTGTCAAATAAACAAGAAGTTGTTTTTTTGATTCTGGTTTACTTTAATTTTCTGTTTGTGTCTGAGTCAATGTTGAATGAATGCTAGTGTTTTGAGTGACAGCATTGGTTATATGTTATGTTTTGCTTTATAGTGGAAACTCTCAAGTAAATAACCACCTTGAGCTTAAGATGGATATTCACATTCGAATGTGGCACTTTGCAGGTTAAGTCGAGTCAAGTTGATTTAGTGTCGGTTTTATCCCTATTTTAATTCTGGTGTGATTTAGACCTAGTTTAAACCTGTTGGTACTACCAGTGTAGTCCTGAATAACCCTGGTTTAGTCCTGGTTTAGTCCTGGTTTAGTTCCTGCATTAAACCATATTGTACTTTATACCAGGCTGATTATGATTGGCTCGACTGGTACTCAGAAGTTAACATATTTTTAACAATTTTCTCCGAGAACGTCACTGCACAAATAATGATGCCCTCTAGCAATCACAACTTTTCCAGTACCTCCACATTAGCTTCCTGAGAATCTAGACTGTTCTGCTCTTTACAAATTAAACAAATGTATATGGTATGTATTGGTTGTCCACCACACAGAGAGCAATAATAGAACAGTGAGCCCAATTAAATTTAATTTATGGTTTATTTGTCAGGGACAATGCACATTAATAAACATTTTTGTAAAAGCGCCTGTGTTAGCCCGCGGGCTGTTATTCATCTCTACTCCCTGGACAGATGTTTTAATCATGCATTATTTCAATAGCTGAAATGCTGAAAAAATATCCAAACAAAAGACAAAAGTTAAGTGAATTTCTGGTGTTGTATAGTTTTGATACAATGGCTGGGGGGGAGATGTAGATGTAGAGATCTCGTCATGAGGAAAATTGATAGAAGCATCAGATGGGCAGCTAATGTTTTAAAGATAGATTAGATACATTTAAAGTCAGAGAGGCCAGATTGAAATGGTTTGGACATGTACAGAGGAGGAATAGTGAATATATGGGTAGAAGAGTGCTGAGAGCTACCAAGCGAGAGGCTTAGGGGGGAAACCGAAGAGGAGAGTTATGGATGTAGTGAAAGAGGACATGTAGTAGTTGGTGTGAGAGAGGATTAATAGGATGGGTGAATGCAGATGATGCACTTCGCTAACAATACAGGGGAACAGTTGAAATGAGAAGTTTCTGGTGTAAACTAATGAGCTATGAATGCAGTATATTGTTACTTTTTTGTTGAGTATTGATTGGCAGCTGTGGTATAAACATTACAATTGTGCCAGGTATATTTCAAGCTTGAATATTCAATAGTTTTCCACTTATAGACTTATCTCTGTCACCATCAAATGACAAACTTTCTCTTCTGAAAAGCAACTTTCAATCAATATTATTCATAGTCGATGCCAAAATAAAAGCAAACTCAAATAAAAAAGATCATTTCATCCCGTCTGTTGTGCCCAACTTTAGAGACCCTCTCAGCCATTTTATCACGTCTGATGTTGCCTTCGGTTTGAAAACTATGCTGCCAAAAGCTTGTGTTCACTCTGAGGCTTTGCTCTCCTCCATGGACTCCAGGCACTTTGCATGAATTTGTCCGACCAATTACGACAAAGCCCTTCCAACTCAGTGCTATTCAGAAAGCCCTGTGAATGGCATTTGCTCTCCAACCCACCACTTTACTCCACAGTTGAAGCAAGAGGGTCAAAAAGAACCACTCAGCTGCTTTCTGTCTTAAATTCCAAGTCTGTCTCTTGACAGAATGATCAGAAAGACCAAGGCTGGGCTGTGTGGTAGTGGTCGCCTGGACCGTGCAATTATTATTCATAGTAATTCCTTCATGTCACACCCCTGTGCTCTGCTGCAGTCCCGGCTTAAAGAAAATAACATGCTCTTCTTGAAATTCTGCCTTTAACAACATTTTGAACATATTGAACATATTAAACTTTTGAAATTTATCTAGATCAACATTTTACATTTTATAAAATAGAGAAATGCCATACAATTATTTTTGGACTCTTTCTCACTTCCCCCTGTTGGCCACATACACTTAGCAAATGATACTATACCAATTAGAAGCATATTGTTTGTGTCTTTTATTCCTGTAAAGCACTTTGATCATTGCTAAAGTGCTATACAAATAAAGTTTGACTGATTGCTCTAAGTAGAAGGGTGAAACTGAGTGTTTTAAGCTCCTGAGAAAGTCAGCGCCTCAGCATACAGGGGGTTCAAACATGCCTAGATGACACAAACTACAACTCCAGGTATGTTTTTGACAACAACATTAAATGACATTCAGATAAACTGATTTAGCATAACGGTTCCCAACTGAAAGCACCAAATGTGTATTATTCTGTCGTGTGTTTCAAAGTTAAACAATGGCATTATAGACTGCTCACTTTGTTCTCGGGGAATATATTGTTGAATATTGTTGAGCTGCTGCCATTATGTCCAGAGGCAAACCACCATGAAACGCCTTCACAGCTGGGAATGGGCGCAATTCTTACTGAAAGATGAAACGCAAACAATGAAGGGAATTGTAAATAAAGAGCTTGCTCTCAAAGCAGGGTTGGTTTAGTCACCCACACTCTACAGGTTTCCCTTTGTTAGTGCACACCTTTAGAGAGAAAACACACAGACGAGCAAAACATGACACACTACAAAAACGTTTTATGGGTTGCAGTTGAGAAACTGTTTAAGTACATAAACTGAACCTTTACATTCCATTGTGCTGAAGTATTTCTACAGATAAACAACAATTTTCAGCTTTAAAGAGCTAATTCAATGTTTGTAGAATCATGTCTATGGGTACATCATTTCTCATAGTCAGTTGTCAGTTTGCAAAAAGAAAAAAGAAAAACTATGCTGCCTCTGTATGTGAATTGCTTCAATTGTCATCTAAAGCTCAAGATAAAAAAATCTGGTTCAGATGACCACATTAAAGTTTCATTGGGCTGCAACATTTTGGAAAGCTCACAATAATCCACCTTGTATGTTAACAATTGTTTTAAAGTAGCTTTGCACAGGCTTACTTTGTCAAATGAGTTGTTGCTATGATTGGGAAAATTTGAAGGTGCATCATCCAATTACCATTGGAGGCATCCCAGATTGAAAATGAACTCTAAGAGGAGGAGAGTGCTGCACATATCAATTTGACCTTTGCCAGGTTAACATTGAAATCCCTAAGGAACTCATTTGGTCTCTCTTACAGCCATAGACCAAAACATTTCTACTATCTGCTTCTCCTGAGTTTGCTGACAATGACAATTATCTACTTTTTAAAAAAGTGCAATCCTCATAGACTGCCTTTTAATCAATACGGACGCCCTTAAAACTTCTTAAAAGAATGGTCTATTGTGCTTGGTCATTCTGTCTGTGTGACCTTGTAATACAGTAAAAAAAGGATACATTTGAAAGACCACTTAAAACGAAGTGACTAATGCAATTTTATAATCCGCTAAAGCGTTCTGCTTCTCAAGCACGATTGGCTGGTTTGAGGATGTTTCCTGAACTGTAGAAGATTAAGTGTCCCCAACAGACTGCAGTTGCACAAACAGAGTTTGTTCCTCCTTGTTTGTGTTACACTGCTGTAATTAGCAAATCACATACATAAAAATACAGTGCACTCGACTGCAGTGAAGAGTGGTCAAGCCGCTAATCTGGCTGAAGGCACTGTCCTAGCTAATCAGGACAAGGCGTAGCATCGCCAATACATTATTATAGCAAATCCAAAATAACTCATTCATTTCCTATGCTCTTTGGTTAAATTAATTATGTTCACTGTTTGTTTTAACTTGAACAATGTTATCACCAAGTGCATTTAAATTGGCTTGTCAAGGAGTTCTGAGTTTGGGTAAATCAGAATCTCTCTGGGTGGAGTCTGCATGTCTTTCCAGTGTTGGGTTCTGTGGGTTCTCTCTTCTTCTAATTGTCAAGTTAGTGTCACTCTTGTAATTTCCTGGCCATCGTTCAGAATGTAACCTGCTCATAGTTACTGGGATTGGCTCCAGCCACCACGCAAGACCCTAAATGAGAATAAGCAGATATTAATACATTCTAATTGTATTATTGCAAATTTACAAGAACAATCTCAAAAACAACCTTTTGCCAACTTCAACAACTTGAACCTAATCAAAATGACATACAGTGTACATATGAATAGGTTAGGTCACATTTAAGTTAATAATGTAATGCTTTTATATTTTTTGAAGACGTCTTAGGGGACTTTGCCATTCAAATATCAAGAGGCAGTGCGTTTCTTCAGGGACATATAAAAAGTGAAAGCAGACTCTATGATGCTTTTATTGGACACAAGGAACTTTTAAAGGAAAAGCATTGGAGGACCTTAGTGCTCCGGCTGCAACATAAAAGGAAGAAGGTCCCAAATGTAGAGATGAGCAAGGCTGTTTAAAGCTTTATGAACTAAAATAACTTTAAAATCAATGCTAAGAAACAAGAAGCTATACCCATGCCCCAGAAAGTGTGCTAATATGGTAGAGTTTCATAGTTTTGTGAGGTATGTTATGTGAAATCAGCCAGAACAGCAAGTAATAAAGATTTCATAGTGTTTTGCACATTTTTACAACTCTTAACACATACTAGAGCATGACCTTGTGTTACCTTTGGCACAGCTCACAATACAAACACATGGGGTATTATTCACTCCTAGCTAATACAGTGGCACTGTTATAGTCAACCTGCTTCACAGTCAATATGCTTCACATATTGTGCATTTAGAGATGGCCTTCCATGATCTTGATCAGCAAGTAGTTATTTGAGTTTAAGGTTGCCTTTGTTTTATCTCTGGATGGAATTATCAGGGCTTTTGCTATTTTCTGTAAATCCTAGACATCCTAGACATGGTTAAATACAAAAATCTCAGTAGATTGTCAATTTATTTTTTTATTTTTTTTGCTTGTATTTATTTAGGTCTACCTATTAAAATAGACGAGTGCATTCTATATTTGTTTTTGCTCATTAATTCACATCGCCATATCACTAAATTCCACTTGAGTATAATTATAAGTTATCATGACACACAGTTTAAATATGTATTGATTGTCTTTTGATTGACCCGCACACCTTCCCCAAAGGACCGTTTTTGTTTTGTTTTATATAACAATACAATATAATTTTGGGCACAAACATATAACACAACAATTATAGTGGGGAGTGTGTCAGGGATTATGTTTATGTGGGAAAGAGAGGAAGGATGTGAGAGGTAAAATTTTTGGATTGAGGTTTTGAATGTAGTGTAGGACCAAGCAAAAGACGTATTATCGCGGATGTGGGAATGCTGAGATCGACGATCTTTGATAGCACCTCCATAGGACTTAATGTACACTCTTCTCCAAATCTCTCAAATGACAGCACATAAAGGCAATGGTCCTCTGCTGATATTTTAAACATGTTGTGAAAGATGCAGTGGGAGATGAGAGGAGGCTGCAGCAATGACAAATGGTGAGAGATAATAGAGAATTTTTATATTTGAAACAGAAATAAAACATCTAGTGAGAGGGAGGAGGCATGTGTGGAAGGGAACTCTGCTTCTGACAGGCTTCAAGGCACTGTTAAACCCAATATATGACAAAGGAGGATCGGAGACATCAGGCTACAATAATGTATTCACCAGTGTATGTCTGTGAGCTTTCTGTCCTCTGTCAGTGTGCCCCAGGGCAGCTGTGGCTACACAAGTTGCTTACCACCACTGGGTGTGACTGTGGAGTGAATGAATAATGTAATTTAAAGCGTCTTTGAGTCTTGAGAAAAGCGCTGTATAAAACTAATGCATTATTATTATTATTATTATTATAAAGATTTATGCTGACTGATATATCAAAAATGCATATGGTATGATTTGTTGAGAATTTCAGTGTCACATAAGGCTCTCAAACATAAACTCAGCTTACATCCTCTGTCCTTGATCCTCCCACATCATGTCCTGATTGACCTGGTGTAAAATGAGTGGGTTCCCAGCAGTATATGATACAGCCTTGATAGAAAGCTGTAGACTATAAAACTATAAATATCTCAATGGTAAAACCTGGTGACCCAGAGATCACCTGAGAGAGTGCAAACTCCTTTAAGGCCTCCCTGTAAAAGCTCTCCACTCTCCCTTTAAGCAAAACCACCAAACTATTTTGTAGTGAATGAATTACAAGATACAAGTAAGGATTATTGATCTACTGGGGACTTTTTTCATTAAGTCAGATGTTTAACACAGAACTGCAGAGGAGATTATTGTCGATAATGACTCTTTTGGAAAAAGAATCTTGCTTTTTAATTTATTTTGCGTATGATTGGAGAACTAAGTAATGAAACTTTCACTGCAGGAAGTTCCCTTGTGGAGCACATCTTAGTTATAAAACAATATTTTGTACAGTCAAGCATGGCTATAATTGAATATAGCATGGTTGAAAAAGCCTGTTTCTTATGTTGAAAGGTGTTGGTAGGTGGTGGAAAGGTGTTGGAACAACTCCTATAGGGCCTTCAACACTAAAACATTCTTCTTTTGTTATGATGATTCTCAATCAAAATACAGACAAAGGTAGGTCCTACTTGGAATGCTATCAGTGCCAGTGAAGCTCTGCCCTTAATCCCGGAAACGTTTTAGACCATTCCTACTTGGCTAATGATAATCACATATGCTTACTCTTTTGCTGTAACTATACCAAGCATGGTGTATTTACAGATGGCAAAATAAAACTTGAATATAGGCTGCATTTGCTCTAAGCAGTTAGGGTGTGTGACGCCAAATTGTTTTGTGGAGTCGCTGGAGGGTTGACTATAGACATAATTCTTCTTAATATATATATTTTTTGTTTGTTCACTTGTACATATATTAAATTAAATAAACTTGTAAAACAAGAGAGCTTGTAAACCATACGCCGTACAGTGCGCTTTCAAAACTGAAACTATTTGGCCTTGAACCCTCGACTAACAACACATTAAACAAACACTACTGCACATACAAAGTGAGTAAACAGCTACTTTGGACTACTACCACTATTGGACACCATTTTGAACCAGAACAATCACACTATATACAGTTGCAAGAAAAAGTATGTGAACCCTTTGAGATTACTCAGATTTCTGCATAAATTGGTCATAATGTGTTCTGATCTTCATCTGGGTCACAAAAATAGACAAACACAGTCTGCTTAAACTAATACCACACAAATGTTTTCATGTTTTTATTGAACACATGTAAACATTCACAGTGTAGGGTGGGAAAAGTATGTGAATCTTTGGATTTAATAACTGTTTGACCCTCCTCTGGCAGCAAAAATCAATAAAAGGTTTTTTTTTCTCCACACATAGCATTGTGTGTTCCTTCGAAACAACTCAATTTTGGTTTCATCAGTCCACAGAATATTTTGCCAGGAGTGCTGTGGAACATCAAGGTACATCAACTACAGGGAACGTTTAGTTGAGGTTATTGCTGTCAAAGGAGGTTATTAAATTCAGTGTAATCCATAGTTTTCCCCCTGCACTGTGAATGTTTAGATGTTGTGTTCAATAAAAACATGAAAACATATCATTTATGTGTGGCATTAGTTAAAGCAGACAGTGTTTGTCTATTGTTGTGACTTTGATGAAGATCAGAACATATTTATGACCAATTTATGCAGAAATCTGAGTAATCCCAATCCTATACTTTTTCTTGCAACTGTACATTTAGTTCATAAATTTGCAATATTCACACATACTATGATTGCAGTCATGTTGTATTAGCTATGACAACAGACAATATCTGCAACTTAGGGGTGGCAGTGGCGCAGTGGGTAGGCACTCGCCCTGCATCCAGAGGGTAGCCGGTTTAAATCCCTGCCCAAGCCTATACTGTTGTTGTGCCCCAATTAACTCACATTGCCTATGAAAGAATGTGGTTGTGTGACTGGTGTTTGGTGGTGGTCGGAGGGGCCTTAGGTGCAAACTGGCAGTCACACGTCCGTCAGACTGCTACACTAGTAGCTTACCACCACCGGGTGTGACTGTGGATGGAATGAGTAATACAATCTGTAAAGTGTCTTTGAGTGTTGAGAAAAGCACTATGTAACAGCCATCTATTCATATTAACTAGTGGACAATAGTTACATAGTGTGCTTTTAGGTTTCTTTGTTTTGCTAATGTCTATCTATTTCTTAACAGGAAAGTGTATCACAAAGAGCTGGGTGTGTGATGGGGACATTGACTGTGAGGACCGCTCAGATGAGGAGTCTTGTGAGTCAGCCGTGTGTAAACCTCCGAAGTATCCCTGCGCCAACGACACGTCAGTCTGCCTCACACCGGATAAGATCTGCAACGGCAAAGTGGACTGCGCCGACCGCTCAGACGAGGGCCCTATCTGCGGTAAACTTTGTTCAGTGCAAACTTTGTGGACACTTAGACACATACTCTATCCAGATGTAGAGAATTAATGTGTAGTTTTAAAGTTTAGCCAAGAAGTCTTAGGAGGTCAAGTGCAGCCATGCTTTTCCAGACCACTGAAATGTAAACTCTCCACATTATTAGGTAGACCCCACCTGCTATGGTTTGACCTCTTTCAGAGATGGCCTTCTGCAGATCTTGATGTAATATGTAGTTATCTGATCTAATGTTGTCTTTCTATTATCTCAAACCAGTCATATGACCTCTGGCATCAACAAGGCATTTTCCCCCCTAAGTCTGTTTCTTACTAGATTGTGTATCTTCATCAACCATTCTATGTACACCAAATAATCCAGTGTAGTAAATTTCTGCAAGTCTTTTTTCTGATGCTTGGCTTGGACTCAATTAATTGGCATGATTTGGGTTCTTGATCATGTAATCCGATCAACCTAATAAAATGGCCAATGAGTGTTATTTTTATATATCTGCCATTACACATACTGACATTCCATAGAGTTTCTGCTCAAGTCAAAATGTCACCCCTGTCACCACAAACATCTGTCATTGCCTTATGCACCCAACAACATTATTTGCTAATATTGATCTAAATATAATCTTTCTGACAGAAGTGCTGAGGTCTAAGATGCTCAGAAGACAGACAGAAGTTTGAGAAGTTTACTTGATTTCTTTGATAGTGCATCATGCAAAAACTTGTCAACAAGGGATTTCATTGTTACTAACAACGTTCAGGTTGACCATAGCAGCACTTCTGAGTGTAACTTTTTATAGCCACCTCTCAAACCTACAGGGGGTTGAGTGTTTGATTCTCCAAAGATATATTTTGGGTGAAGAATGGCTTTAAAGTTCCACAGAAAAGAAAACTTGTCAAAAATAATGAGATCCATGGGCTGTTGTGCATTTTGGCTTCTGCTGCAATGCTCTGACTGTGTTTGAGGTTTGCTGATTACCAAGGGGAGGAACAGTGGAGCCCAACTTTACTTTAGGAGCAAAGCAGAAAACCAACAAATATAATCCTGGGCTGCACTATTTAATGTCCACATTTGGGGGCAGTTAAAATATATAGTACAGTATTTATTGTTAAAGTGGAGCTAACCCCCCTGTAAGAGGCTAACTCCGCCCCCAGACAATTTTTAAAAATTCCACAAAAATAGGCAGGGCCGAAGACACAGAGGGGTACGTCCAAGTGTGCGGGGG
>JAVQKC010021514.1:0-31653 GCA_036025475.1 Philypnodon macrostomus | reverse complement strand
TCCTTTTTGAGTTATCGCGTTCACAGCTAGGATCTACGGACGCGGACGCGGACGCGGACGAACACCGACGTGATTCCATAATATCGGCGACACGCTGTTTTCGCCGATATAATTAATGGGATGATAATTGACCAGGGGAAAAATGTTCCAATGGTGCCAGCCAATCGGCAGTCTAATTTCACTGATATTGAAGGTATGACCTTCTGCTAATCTGGAAAGATTGTTGAATCAGTGCATTCATTTATGCTCTGCTCGTCAGTGTCATTTTTCATATTAATTTAAAAAAAAGGGAAAATAAATAGTAATATCTGCATTATGATGTAAATTGAATTTGTTAAAAAGGCTTTATATAGCAGTTTACAAAAAAATATTACGTTAACTAAAAATCGTGATTGAAAATCTAAAGTTGTGACATTTTTACAATATTGCTAACCCGTAGCTGCAATGACTGCTAAAACTAGGCTACTAATTTTTACAATTTATAGTAGTTATATAGTTAGTATATAAAAAACAAATTCCACTCTCTGCCCTAATCTCAGAAAAATGCATTGGTTCAGCATTAGCTAGCATAGAATTTAGCATTTGCTAGGCACATTAGTTAGCATTGCAGTTTTATTTTGAAAAACTGGAACTGAGATTACCAGTTGTTGAGCAAACGTTGAGCCTTGTGCACGGAGTCAATTAAGGTAACATTTAAAATGTTCAATGTTTAAAATGTATATCTAAAACGTTTTAATAACATACTATACAGTATGTGCAGCTGCTGGCCAAACAAGCTGGTGTGACCCATTTGAGTCCATCTGTTGTGCATTTTGGATTATGAAATTATGTTTTTCCATAGAAGCCTGAAGAGGAGGGAAGCAGACTACAGTTTAGTATTTTGGGAAAGCCATTCACTGGGTGGTCTTGAATATTTGAGTAATTGAAAAATAGACTAAAAATGGAAATATATTCTTTTGGCTTCTTTTTGCAATATAGATGTAAAAAAAAATTAAAATTAGTTTAGTATTGACTTCTATGAATGAATTTAACTCCTATGCAATCATTCAGCCTATCCCAGCAACTATGGGCCTTTGGCGGGGTACAATCATCACAATGGCCAGTCTTTCGCAGGGCTGAATATATATGCATTCACTAGGGGACTTTTAGGAGGTACCAATTCTCCTAAATGTATTACTTTGAATGGTGAGGGGAACCTGCAGATAACCTATAACACTGGGAGGACAAGATACTATTTGAAAAATCTTAAAACATAGGACAAAATACATTCATTGTGCATGTATTTGATGAATAGAATGCAGTTAAAAATGAATGCCTTTTTTCAAATCAACAAACTGCATTAGGGGTGTGCGATATGGTGATAAAAGATTGTATTGTGATATAGTTATTATAGTGCCTTCATTTATGCTCTGGTCATTTTTACTGTAACAATGTCTGTGTTCATTGTAAACATTGCAAATAAACAGTAAGAATTATGATGAACAAGGTTTTATGAAGGCAAAAGAATACCACGTGAATTCAAATCTTGATAAAAATTGAAATTGTGATCTTGGCTTAAAAAATTTGCTAAATAATAATATTTTTACCACAATTAATGGATAGAATATGTATGCGACTTCACTGTTTAATGTGTGACAAATAGAGGATTGCAAATAATGGGTAACCATCTTGAATAAACAGAGCAGCTGAAAAAAGGTGTGTGAACCACATCCTGAACACATGAGTCAGAGGCCAACCGCAGTCGCACCATGGATCACTGGAAAAAACTAAATTAATGCAATACTATAACCTCAAGTCTATTTAATGTTTCCCATGTAAATGAATAGGAAGATAATCAAGGTAACACTCACTGGCCATTTTATGAGGTAGATCTAGTAGCTAATAAAGTGGACTTTAGTGTGGCCTAGTCTACTGGCATCAACGGTGCATTTTCTCCTACAGAACTGCTGCTCACTGGAGATCTTTTCCAAACCGCATTCTCCGTAAACCCTATATATGGTTCACATAGCACCAACAATGATGTCAGTTCAAATTAATTTTAATAAAAGTCTTCAATTTGTTGCTTGGTTTGATCTAGAACATATGTGCATGACTAATTCCACTGGCCTGGTGATAAGCCGAATTGCCATATGTTCCCACAATCAGGTAAACAGGGCTACCTAATAAAGTGACTAGTGGCTAGTATTTTTGTGCCAACCTTTGTGTTGTTATCAAAACCAGGTCTTACCTCACATTCGGGAGGCTTTCATTTACCTAGGGCATTAAATGTCACAGGCCACACCAGGTTAGACTAGGCAAGGTTTAAAGGAGGACTAAATAGGTCTGAAACAAATTGAACTGAATTAACCAAGTATAATTATCAGCATGCTCTACATCAGGGGTGTCCAAACTATGGCCGGGGGGCCAAATGTGGCTCAATCAAGCTTACCTCTCAATTGGCCCAAAAAGTATTTTTACTGCCTGTGACTTTACATAATCAAACTAAAAGACAGCATTCAAAGTGTAACAAGACATCCTTCCACTTTTCTCTGTGGTTATTATATAGAGGGACACTAAGTGTCCAGAAAACAGATACAACCGAAGAAGCAAAATCGGTCACCTCAGAGAATGGCCCTCCTTGGTATGAGGCCCTCAGTGAAAAAAGTTTGGACACCCCTGCTCTACATAGTACATATAGCTTTGAAAGGCAAGTAGGAGTAAATGAATTAATAAATGAAATCACCTTTGGACGTATATGACCTAAACCAACATTGATACATTTCAATAATTTGTTGAGCCCATACTAAAATATAGATGTAATATAGCAACAATATCACTTGCAAAGCCAATAATGTTCAAATCTTTTGATGAAGTCATTATTACAAATGGTTCTTATCCATATTCTGTAAATATTCAATCCAGAAGTCTTCAGGTGGCATAGTTTTAACTGTACCTGGTTCAAAAAAATTTTTCATCTCCTTTTTACAGACCTTTTGTTATCCGAATAATAGATTTTTTAAAATCAATTTGCAAAATAACCTATAGTAATATGCAGCTCAACTTCTTTCAGCAAAGTACAACCTAAAACTAAAAGCCCCATGAATGAGTTGTATCTTTCCCCAAATACAATTACAAAAAAAAGCTAAATGATACATCCTCAAAACTCCCTGATTCAAAATGTCAGCTCTATAATACATCTTCTAAACCCAACTACTTTCATTATGTGGTACTAAGAATAAACTGTCCCTTCAGTCTTTCTTCAGTCCGGCCACGCGGTCAGTCACAAATAAACAGTGTTTGAACCCAGAAGATGACAGAAAGTCCCAGAGGAATGTGAAAAATGAGGCATGCTGAGGTTTGGGGGTAAAGGCCTGTGCCAGATCCTCTTTTTGTGGTAAATGTGCCTTTTCCTGCTCATGTTTGGATAGGCGGCCATACCAGACATGTAATAATTGGCCCACATTCCTTTAGTGCTCATTGGAATTAATGCGTTAGTTACTGCCATCAGTGTCTTCATAAAACTGTCTAAACATAAGCTCTTGGTTAAACTATTAAGGTTCATTTTGCATTCTATGGGCAGACCATTTAAGAATCACTGTCAACGTTCATTTATGCCATACATTTAACCACTGTTTTAACTAAATACAAAATCAACAGCTTCTTCATTTCCATCACTTCCACCTTTGACAGAGGGCAGCGGTCAGAACTGATTCATACTTGACCTCAGCTACAGACAATGCACCCATCTGTACATAACATATGACACACACTCCGTCCATGTGTGGGAGGACCTCTGTGATTTAAAAGACTATTGCCCCAACTCCAACACAAAGATGAATAGTCCAGTCTTGACTATTACACTGCCACGAAGCATTTGCTAGTTGGCCATTTATCTAAACTAAAGCTTGCTAAAAGCTCTAATGGAAAACTCAAATGCACAAGCTGTCTCTGCCAAATATAAACTCTGAAACTTCCTAGAAATAGAAGAGACTTAGACTTCAGAACTAAGCCCACAATAAATAGGACATTCTTAAAGACAGCTGGTATTTATATATAAGAAGAGGGAGCATTATTCCATTTGACTGTCCTGTGTGCACATTAGCAATTTTTTTTCATTATTCCAATGACTGACCCCTTCCCAAAATAGATGAACCTATATAGACACAGAGCCGGCTAACAACAATGTGATAGAATGTGACGTGCGTTTCAAATATTTCTCACTCCTTCAGATTGGAATACAGTAGAGCTATTCATATCAATGCTACATAAACATAAACTACACACCTTTATATCACAACCAGTATTAACAGTTTGAGCTACAGTATCCCGTCTGTTGGCTCCATGGATATATTATTAAAAAGGATAGTGAAGAGCAAGATGGCCGCCGTTGATTTCAAATCAATTTTGCTCAATTGCGCAAGATGCCAAAAAAAAAAGTAATTTTCTTCTGCGATACTTCCGCGCTATGGAGGCCGCCATTTTACACAGACCGCGTGGTTCAATCTGACCAATCAGCATGAAGGTGGGTTAGAGCGGTGAAACCCATGTGACCCCACAAACATAAAAAAATTGTGTTTGATTTGGGGATTTTTAACAGAGAAAAAGTATATGATGTGAAAATGGAGAATAAACCACTATTTTCTTTTTACAGTGCAGTCAATGGAAAAAAATCCTTTTAGGGCCCCAGGGGATTTTCTCACTGCAGTACCACCAAGTGACCACTGCGCATATTGGCATCAAGGCAGAGGGGGCAGTGTCTTATCCTGATATTATAATAGAGCCATGGTTGAATCTAACTAAACAGGTCTAGCCACCACTATGGCTGGGAACCTCGGGGTACCTCAGGGCGCACGATACATGGCTCAAGATACCGATAATATCCCATCCACTAACAGGTGCTATGATGAAGAAATAATTAGAACTCTGTATTTCAAGAACTACTGTATTGGACTAAATTGAGACTAAACCAGGATAAAACCAGAACTGTACTAAAATGTACCCAAGACCAAAATTTGACCAGAATTTAAAGCTGCACTACCTGATTTAAGAAGAACAAAACAGGCTGAGGGAAAAGGACAGGAGTGCATTCATTCAGAATTAGGCATTTCTTTTGTCTCTCACATAAAGCACACACTGCCTCGTACACCTTCACAGACAGAAGTGTGACGGTAACGAGCAGCGGTCTGGAATTGGCTCTTAATGCTGTGAATAAACTGAATTTTGAAATAAAATATCAGCTTCCTCACATTGACCCTGATACATCCATTATCTATTCAGAACTAGGATTTATCGACCAATCAGAGGGCGCCTGTCCTGTGAACACATGTGATTGGTTAAACAGTTCCTTCCCTCGCTCTAAACCAAAAACCATTATAATAAAGCCCACAGAGGACCTCAAAGTATTTTTTTTCTCAGATAGCTTCTGTTAAACTATTGACTGAGTAAATATTTTTGCTTTTAAATCAGGTAGTCTAGCTTTAAGCAGGACTTAACCAGGTCTAAATAGGCATAATCCAAGCTCCTTCTTCTAGAACTTGAACTGCAAAAGACTCAAAGAGCCCGCAGGTACCGCCAATGGATCACCATAATATTGCTTTAAATAAACAGCTGCAACATTGTCTAGAGATAATACATTGTTATCTTTTCCCATAGCCCTATCTTTATTTTCAAACTTGACTGCCGCATCCCAGCGTTTAGTGTCTCCATTAGTTCAGATAAACAGCCTTGACGTAGTTTGACAATGACCTAACAGTTTTACAGACAGTTTTATCTTCAAATTCACACAGTTGAGATCAGAGATGATTCATTAAAGATCATGTCACGCTGCCTCAAGTTAATGTGAAAAATGACATCTTGGGAACTGGCCACAACTTACAATGGTACAAGGCACAGACTGTTCTTCTTCAGAGTAAACAACAAAAGCTTTGATAGAAAACACAATCTATTAGTTCATTTGAGCTATGCTCGTTATGCTCAGGTCTAACAATGAGAAATTACCTTAGAAGCGCATTTAGTCCATACAAGCAGTGCCCAATGGCCACTTTATTAGGTAGCCTTATTTACCCTCTCGCCAGCTCAAAAAGGTAATCAGCCGAACACATCGCATCAAGTCAGTGCTCATGTGCAGTCAGTGTTCAAGACAAACCTGCTGAAGTTTAAACCAAGCATCAGAATGAAAAAGAAAGATGATTTAAGTGACTTTGAGCGTGGTATTGATGAATTTTCATATACAATCATGTCTACAGAAAATGGTTTGGAACCAGATCAAATATCCAGCGAGTAGAGGCTCTGAGGGTGAAAATGTTCTTCTCGGGAGACCGTAAGTCAACAACTTTAGCTCAAATAACCACTTGTTACAT
The DNA here is from genome assembly GCA_036025475.1 of Philypnodon macrostomus. Lineage (NCBI taxonomy): Eukaryota > Metazoa > Chordata > Actinopteri > Gobiiformes > Eleotridae > Philypnodon > Philypnodon macrostomus. The sequence continues at coordinate 25,315 of JAVQKC010021514.1, read as the reverse complement.
CAAGGTCTGCAGATCAACACACAAGAGGACATGAAGCAGGTGGGCTACACAGCCTATTCGGTACGAGGTCTACCTAATAAAGAGGCCAGTCAGTGTATCAGTAAGGAAGTCAGGACCGCAATAGTCACATTGTTTGTTAATGCGGTGTTATTCTATGTGATAATATGCAGCGTAATGAAACACTGTCGGGTCAGCTCCACTTCTATTGTCACATTGAAACTTTATACACAAGGCCTATAGCATTATTAAACAGCCACTGGACTCCATATCAAATAAATTCAATATACATTTCTCTTCAACATCTTGAAGTTTTTCCACATTTGGTGCGTCAAGCCAATCATTATTTATAATGGTTAGACATTAGGTTATAAAAGATGAAAGCTTTGGATTGAATCGGTGCCAAATGGTGCCAGAGTTGGAGGCACTGGAGAGCAGGGTGCACCAGCTGGGTGTTGAGTTGCTGTTGAGTGTTTAATTGTCCCGCAGCCCAAAGACTACTGAGGTCAGGTCTTAACCAACTGTTGTAATCGGATCTAACCATGACACACAACTACACTACACAGCAAAATATGATGCCATACACCTACAATGTTCACAGAATAAGTTAACTGGCTTCCAATAATATCTTTGTTTAATCCAGTTTAAAGAAATACATGTAAAAAGCATAGCTAATGTCAGTTGAGAAACATAGCTTACACCACACAGATATACGTTTCACTAGGGCAGGGAAACTCATGATTCAATCTGATACGCGATACATGGATCACAATGCCGATAATATCTCAATATGGCGATACTACGATACATTGCACAAAATAAACATACGATATATGGACTGTTTTTAAAGGAATTAATACAGTATTTAAATTATATTCCAATGAATTGATAATTCTTCATGAAATATAATTTACTAATTAGAATGTCGAATATTTTAATAAATGTATCTCACAAATAAGTCGACTTTCTCAAAATTTACAAAAAGTAAGTACTACCAGATTTTATTTTTGTGAAATATAAAAAATATGATAAATTCTGATCTACTGATACAGCAACCTGCAATTCTGATGCAGTATCTCCACCCAAAATATCTCAATATATTGATATAGTGTCTCATTATTGCACAGCTTGCTATATAACCCATTACAAAAAACAGTCTGAAACACTATATAGTTTTACAACTTGCCATATTCTATGCATTTGACCCATCCTTCCAACCTGAGGCATCGTCCCATCTCCAAATACCTAGCCAAAAGAATTAGCCTCCATTTCTCCAGTGGTGCTCAATTTGTTCTGCCTGTCTATGTTCCACACTCATTTGGATAAACAATCTTGCTGGGAATTATGTTTAATGGTTGCTGGTGCATGTTCCTGCAGGGCTACCGTAGCTGTTCACATGCAGCAAATGTTTGTAGAGGTAATCCAAGAACAAGTACTTGAACACACACTTTGTTGCAGTTACTAACAGTCAACTAATTTTGAAATCCCATTTTCAAAGAGCAGGCTACAGTTTGTCCTGCACTAGCCCCAGCACCACAGTGGGACCCCCACCTCTGGTCTTTACTGCAGAGAGCTTTAACAAAAACATTCCTGTGAGACGGACCCAGGCCTGAGTCATAAATTCAGCCTGTTCCCCTCACACTGCAGCTGAAGTCTGTAGAAGAGAGGAGCTGATCAGGCTTTAGCCCAACACAAGGTTTACAGTTAAACTAGTTTGAGAACAACACAGACTGATGTAAACCACTTCTGCTTAAAAAGGTGTAGTCTGTAAGTTTCCTCAAATGAGAACAAATTTTAAAAAAAGCTATAAACCCTTAAAAATGTACTATGTGTTCTATGATGTAAAGTAGGTTGTCTATAGTTTGTAGGGACCAGGGGAGGGACTAATGTAAAACTCAAGTACTATTGGTCAAAGTGGTAACCCACAAAGTCTGATATGATGTTGCTGTAGAGGCCAGGGGAGGGACTAACGTATAATAATATTTATGACAGATTGCCTACATTACGTCAGAGCAGGGTTAGAATTCCAAAAAATCCTAATTTTACAAAACCTACGGACTACACCTTTAAATCAGAATATGGCTGAGGCAAGAATATCACCATTACTGTATTTGTGGTGCTTGCACAATTCAGACCTGCTCATTTTACTTTCAATTATATACAAATTTTTTTATTATAATGAAAAAACCTCACGGTAAATAGTTAGTCTTTAGGGGTGAGCAATATGGTCAATGTATAATATCACCTTTTTGATTTTAGATGACTTTTTTTTTTTTTGTCTACTGCTTCATAAAACCTTTTTATTACAATTTCAATGTACATCCAAGCCAATGTGTATCATAGTACTTACTATTTAGTAATACTATTTATTTATTTATTTTGTATTTATTTATATGAATACATATGAAATTGTTATAGTAAAAATAATCATTGTGATATCTTCCCAGATATCGGTGGCTAGTAAATTTTGATCGCGAGTGAAAGCGAATGTCTTGAATTCAATGCTGCAAGGGCAACCTGAGGCAATATCTTATCGGCCAAGTACCTCAAACATTAGCCTCTATCTGCTAATAATAGTTACCACTTTTTCCCACAGCTTGTGACCTGATCTGCCTCTTTTCAAAAACACAGTCTACACAGAATAATCTAATTCACTAAACGTCTGTCTGCACTGAAAGATTTCTCGACAAAACCAGATAGTCAACAAGTCCTGTACTGATAACATGGATGATAATGAATTAGACCTCAGGCAGTTCAGACCAGTTCAGCTAACAAACTCCTAATGACAGTTTTCAGCTCGCATCCAGAAACCATTGAATTAAACCAGGCCTAAAGCAAAAAATAAAATGGAACAATATAGAATAATGCAGGTCTAAAACAAGTTCACTTATTATTGTTCTGTACTGATAGCAGTAGTCTTCTGTGCAGAATTGTGATTTTGGGCTTAATAAAATAGTGATATTATATTTTTACCATATTACTCAAAAAAACAGTTGCCTTTTTCCCAAGTAAACAACAAAATAGTTTGCTTTCAGACTTTTTGCTAGTGTTATGGCAATTTCCATGTTCATATTAGCACTGATGATTTATGAAACAGTACTTTGTAATGAAGCAGAATGATGATCCAGTTTTTTGCAACATTATGACCCCCAACTGCTAAATCTATGGCTCTTTATACAGAACACATGTGGGAGGATGAGGTTCTAGTAAAGGTTAGGGAAGGAGGCTCTAGGCTACAATACACGTCTGAAAGGATGTCTAAGCTTAAGCTGATTCACTTTGATTACAAAACTATCCATTCAGCCTTTTTCTTCCGCTTGTCCGAAACCGGGTCGTGGAGGCAGCAGTCTAAGCAGGGAACTCCCACCTTCGACCACCGCCCGATCCACATTGCACCAGCCTTGATTACCTATGACTCCTATTGGACCCTGGACACACTTACTTTGGCAGAGAGCAATGAAACTTGGTACAGTGATTCTCCACAGTGTACCCAACATAAAATATTATTATGGCCCCACCCTACAACAAACAGGAAGTCGGCCATATTGAATTGAATTTGGGAGGTCAGGTATATTTGACAGCCTCTAAGTTGCACATACTTTCCCGAACACCTAATTACCCACTGGCCCTGAACACATCTGACCAATGTGATGGCTGTTACCTCTGCTTTTGCTGATCATAAAATAAAAAAATAATATTTTCTTGTGAACAGCACTTATGCATAATTTCACTCCAGAGAAACGTAAGCATTGACCCAAATTGACCCACTAGGCGCAGCTACATTGCTAACAGTCTGCTCCCGGCTTGTACATCAAAGCAAGCAGCAGAGATATAAAATTTGCTAAACGGTCACCGGTGCTTTGCTGTTAAGTTGCTCTTTTTCCTCCCTCCTGTCAAATAAATGTGGCCTAGTTGCCGTATTTAGCTGTGACACTTTCTTATCAAGCCTCTTAATGAGCTTTTTGTTGACATATACTGTAGTATCTCCTGTGACTATGAGCATGTTTTGAAGCTAATTGCTTGACTGTTGTTTTTCATACAGACCTCACCACCACAGCCCCCCTCTCTGTCTGCTTAAAGCTGATTCATCCGATCAACAGCACTTTGAGGCACTCAGGAGGACCGAACAGACTGGTGTAGGTGGCAAGCAAAACGGGTTGTTTGTTCAAAATGTAGTCGGAACAAAATACCTCAATAGGTTCCTCTGTAGACCTTACTGCTCGGCTCCGTGTTTCTCTCTGCTGCAGTGGTCAGATGAGATTTGGACTTTTTATCTTGTTTACAGTGTCTTTTGTGTCTAGTCTAGAAACTGTGAACATTTCGTTGTTACATAATGTACTGTATATAGTGCAGTGGTTTTCAAACTGTGGTACGGGGACCACTGGCGGTACGCAGACTCTTTCCACTGGTACATAGAAGTGTTTTGCCATTGAACTGTTTTCCGTTTTAGACATGATCTTAGACCAAATATAGTCCTGGTTTAGACCTGGTAATGTCCTGTAGGTGTACTACTGACTTACATAACAGCTTTGTAGTTCACTGACAATAAAATCAAGTGTCTTTGCTAAGTGCCTATGTCCATATTCAGTGGTTATAAAATGTCTGGGGTCAACAGCATGATGACGGCTGCCTGCTCTGTGCTCACACCACGGAGGATGATGCGTTGACGGAAGTGTGGGAGCCAGTCGAGAGAGTGAGAATGAAGCTCTGTGGATGGAGATAGAGAGAGATAGAGAAATCCCAGGCACGCTCACTCCCACATAGCTTCTTTTGCTGTATTCTGATGCCCGCACAGTGCAGCAGTAACAGGCAGGCAACCACAGAGTCAAGACTCATTCTCTCATCTATTTGTCAGTTGTTTTTCTCTGGACTGCACTAACCTGACTAGTTTTTTAATTGAAACACCTGTCCTGAAATGCCTCTTACCTGATCGTGGATGTGTAACTTTTTGCTTGGGTACTATGGAGATCTATAAAGTCCACCTCTACACTTTTCCTCTCCTGATTTAAAGGGACTCTTATCATCACCATCTTTTTGTATTTCCTCTACAATGTTTGCCAGAATCTTCGTCCCCAAGAAGCACAGGCAGCGCTTTGACGACGCCGTCTCGCAGAACGTGATCAACAGGCTTTGTCGAAGTAAGAGCATCAGCGAACCCCAAGGTAGACTCAGGAGAAGTCGGAGCGAAGACCACTCGGACCGCCACGACAGGTCCAAACGAGCCAGCTCTGTGCCCCGCGATGGAGGCGAGCCGGGGGAGAGCAGGGGCGCAGACAGGGGTCACAGGAAGTCAGTGCCAGGGATACCCACACACCCTCCCGTGGGACCCAATCAGAGGTAAGTTTAGACAATATACTAGAGTAGATATTGATATGAAGTTTAATATGGACATTTTTGGTGGTTATGCAATGTAATGCTAATTTGATTCTTTTGCCAACTTTGTTTATAGATTTTTCAAACAAATCAGATAATTACAATTATTTCAAACCTTCAGAACATGCCCATAGTACATCTAACTATTTTATATTGTTTACTGATAATGTACTTCTCAGTTTTTAAGCCTGGAAATATCCAAATAAAAGACTTTTAACTGTTAATAATGTTTCCAACATCTCCTAATGGCCACCTTGGCAACAAGCACTGACCACATTAGCTACCATTCAGTACAATCGGGAATATCAAGAAATAAAAAAGGATTTCAAAAAGCTTGTCCAGATTCCTTCTTTTTAAACCTTTGAAATGATCTTGACCTGGATGAGTGAGAACATTCATCAAGCAATTTGAAAGACTATGAAAAAGTCTGTTTATTTAATGAATTCACCTTAATGGGGTGCTTCAATATGTCAAGTTTATAGAAACATAATTGACCAATCATAATTTTAATTAAATTAATTTCAATTTTATTTGTATAGACCTATATCACAACACAGTTGCCTCAGAGGGCTTCAAAAAAAGATATATGTAAACAATAAACAGGGTCATTGCAAACAGTAACTGATGCAGATATAAAATTTCTTAACTTACAAGTCAATAATTACTGGGTAGCCATGCTCATACTGTATATAACCCAATATGCTCTACTTTATGTAACTACTCTTGTATTGTACGTGGTCGGCAAATTCTTTTAAGAATTTTAAATTGACCATTTCAAAATAAGTGGTCAGACATGCTTGGGTACATATAACCCATAATTTGTCCTCTGCACTGCCCTTATCATCCCACATAGTCACTAATTAATGCCACGTCACAAAGGGCTTTTTCTGGGATAACATTGTCGGTACTGCACTCCCACACAAGGGCTAACTACTAATCCAAAGATCAGTATCATTCGCACAATGAGACTACAAATGTCAGGTGAAAAGCTAACAATAGAGGAAGAAATGTAATATTTTATTGTATACGGTATATATATAACAAGTGGTCTCTCTAAGTTGTATTGCTCGAACTTTCCATCACTGAAGAGAGTATTGTATAACAGCAGTATTTGAGATAAATCTGGTATTTTTGGAGTACATCCACCCACATAAGAGGTGTCTGATATATTAGTTTGCTGTTTACGCAATGGTGTCTTTGTAGATATCAATTTATATATAGAATATAATCAGCTGTTGTTTTAGTCTACCATTGACACTTGTGTGGCGTGGATTTCCCAAAGGAATTTTGCTGAAGCCACTAATTGATTTTTATGGTTTCTTATGTAATATCTCTTGAAATGTAAAGCGCTGGCTGGCAGAAAGTAAGCAAGCAAAAGTCCTTGATTTTTCCAGTTATTCAAATCAAATGTACTTAAGGCTGATACTGTGGCGGAACACCCTCACACGTGACTAAATCTGGTCAGAACACCCCTTCCACCCATGAACATGTACCGGTGTTACATAAGAAGTCGGATCCATCGACAAATTGACTTGTCTTTTTATTTTTGCAACCTCTTTTTTTTGTCTCCTTCCCTGTTTACATACAATGAAGCGCTGCCTTGAGCCATCGCTATGGCAACCTGCTGTGGAGATAGACGTGTTTAATCTTTGCTGTACGAGGTTCCCGTGCATTATTGGAAAAAATCATCAAAATGTCAAGAGTTCTCCGTAATGAATTGTTTTGGTGTTGTTGGAAGTCTCTGGGGTAAAATGAAAGAAAAGGTTAGCAGATGAATAATTGTGTTTATGCTGACATTCATTCAAAGAGTAATGGTCCACATTTATTTATTTATTTTGGTTTCTGTTCTGTTCTCTTCAGCCTTTAAGCTTTCTACATGCTTTACCAACTGAGCTAAGAGACTAAATTTGACTAAAATTGCATCTAAAAAAAGGACAGTGACTGAAAGCATTGATAAATCCTGCAAATTTGAGTGAATCATTTGGATAATCTTTACACATTATTGTGGCATAACCCAGTTCGCTGATTCTGAAACACTATTATCATTGAATTAATTAACACTTCATTATTAAAAGTTGATTTGAGTTGCTGTCTGAGTACACGATGTGACAGAGAGCAGAGCGGGTGAAAGGCCCAGCTGGCCCTAAAGGCTGTTCTGTTGTTTTCGCTCGTCACTTCCTGTAAGTGGGAGTCTCACCGAGAAGAGACGTGACGCTCGTCTGTCCAGCTGTCAACAAGATGAATGACTGTTTTTATGTTCATCCGCATACATAACTAGAAGAACTATATAGTGTGCATATCTGGAGCGTGGGAGTTTTCTAGTTCAGGGGTAAGTGTTGTATCTCTAGGTATAGTCCATAAGTTTCCTAAAATAAGGAAAATGCTTCAAATTGACTATCTGACCCTGTTCTATGATGTAAAGTCTGTAGTCTGCAGAGGCCAGAGGAGGAACTCAAATAAAGCTCAAATACTATTGGTCAAAGCGGTATCCCACAAACGCTGATCTGATGTTGCTGTAGAGGCCAGGGGAGGGACTAAAGTAAAAAAAAAAATTGTGTTTGTTTTAGGAAACATACAGACTACACCTTTAAACTAGAAGCTATATCTTGCAATGATTCTGAACAATTTGCAGAATGATACTTGATTTCCTGTTGTTTTACTGTCCTGTAAAATAAAGCCAAAAAATACCAATATATATATAAAGGGCTTGACATTAACACTAACCAACTAGCCAAATGCAGGTACAATGGATTTTATCATCATAAATGAATTAAGTTTTCATTGAAACATACAAACAACATTAACTTACATCACAGCCAAAAATAGAATTTCAAACCCAGATTTTCTCATATACATAAAAATAAACTGTGGCTACTAAAAATCTTAATTGGCGAGTAACATTTGACAAGTACTAGCCACAGTGGCCAGTGAATTACATTGATTAACTGATTGTGACTAGTATAACAAGAAGAGGTTAATAAGTCTTCTCCTCCTCAGAATCATCCGAGTCTACAGGGGCAAGAAGACATTCGGCTTCACCTTGAGGGGCCACGCTCCCGTCTCCATCGATTCTGTCATCCCAGGTAATCTCCCACCTCAGTACAGTCTGACCCAAAATGTGGAAAGAGAGGGACTTTTGTGTGTATTGTGGTGAACAGTGTGTGGCTGTATTTGTACCAGCATGGAGATGTGTGACTCACCTGGTTAAAAGCGGACCACTCAATACAGGCCTGAACAGACTGTGCTGTGAAGAGACGCACACCCCCAGATCTCAGTCAATAACACAGTCTTTTTAAATGTAATGTTTGTTGTGTAGAATATTCGTGTTTTTCATACCTTTCATTCAATGACAGTGCAACAATGGCACAATAGAGTCAATGTTTTCTTTGTTAACACACAACAATGTACATCAAATAAGCTGTTGTTTTTGGGGTAAATGTGCACTGATTGATGGATGATATTATATAATTTCATGAAAGTATGTTATTTAAGTAGAAGCAGGTGATAGTCATTTATAGGTTATATTGCATTTTAAGTATCCTTAACTTTTTGTGACTTGTATTTGGGTGCACAGTGGCTCAATGGACAGTCTGCATGCCCTTTCTGTGTTACAGTGGGTTCTCTCCAGTTATTAAGTCTTACCACCACCATCCAATGATGCATGTTTAAGTGAATAAATGTGAGTTTGTCTGTGTCTTGAGTGTCAGCTCTATAACTAATTGGCTATTGTCCAGAGTACCCTGCTTTAGGCCCATAGTTGCTGAGATAGCTGTTAGCCACCAGCGTCCCCTAACACATAGAAGGGGGAGGAACCTGAGAAATGCTGAGAAATACAGTGGCGTTAAAGTGAGTCATTCAGGGTTCTTTGACTTGGCTTATAGTAGATTTTACACTCTGCCACGTGTTGGAATAAACTCAGCACGTTTTGGGCGAGCTTTTTGAATGGCTGTCCAGTATGGGTAACCAGTGAGTGATTACATCAGTATGTTTTTTTTAATCAAATTAGTCACAGTTTCATTTAGCACAAACAACACGCACCGATGAACAACACACACAGATGAACAACACACACAGATGAACATTATAATTAAGAGTTAACTTAAATTTTATCTGAGTAGCAAACCATAAAAATTACTTGCTGGTACTTTGAGGCACAATCTTTGTCTAATTATCTCGGTGAAATCAAGTCAATGCAAAGTGTTGAGGCAGTGAAGTTGTTAAAGTGTTGTGTGATTTTGCCAGGTTTTTTGTCGAGCAGTGTTTGTGTGTGTGTGTCCCGATGACGCCATTGTTCCCGCCCACCTCCCTCTCCCACTCTCATGTGCTGGAGCTGACTCAGTGGGCCTTATGGAGGCAGCGATGGAGATACCGGGGGTGGCTAACATGTCTCGCATCGTGATCTGAGATACTTTAACAATGGAGGGATGGGAGAAAACAGGCTGTCTTATGCCAACTCACAACATGTTTGGTTGCCAGGACATGAAGTACTCGCACAGTTTTGATAAAGGGCTTCCTCCCACCCTACTGAATTGGTGAATCTACATTGTCTCTTGTAAATGTTGGAGAAATGTTGCCTGCAGGTGTGTTAACCATTGTACATGTCAGCCATATGACCAACTCCACTTTGTGGACCACCTCAGGCCCATAGTAGCTAGGATAGGCCCCTCGTTTTGCTAATTTGGCATCTGTAAATTGAAGGTCAAATTGTATGTAACAAAAGATACTTAAATCATAAACTAGTTTGGCACATACTGATGGAAATTCTGCATCATACTGTGTACAAAATCACACTCCATGTCCCGACCTGATGTTAGACTTTAGGGACGCTCTGCAGTGGTTTTGACAGGTACGGAGGCGCTGGTGGACAGACACACCACAGTCTTCATCATTTCACCAGGGATTGTTTTGACAGTGCTGTTATGTTATGTAATAGACCTCACTCTATTGGTCTATGCTTTTCAATGCCACAAACACACTGACAGCATCTTATTAGTCTTCCACTGCATCTCTGCTGTTGTCTGCACCTGGTTACCTCACAAGCCCTCTGCAAAGCTTATTCTATTAGTTCCCTTTTAATAGATGCTTAATTATCTGCCATCTTTCTTTACAGATAGCCCCGCTGAAGAGTGCGGACTAAAGCCTGGTGACAAAATCCTCTTCCTCAATGGACTCGACATGAGGTGTGTTATCAGTAGACACTAATATTAGACAGTAAAGCTAGTAGGTAATGTGCTGTGTGGGCAGGAGCAGACAGGCTTTCCATCATCAGTATTTAGTCCCATTTATCTTGTATGAAAAATAGCTGCCTCTGAATCACTTAATCCGTCACACACAAAAGATGTATTTTTTACACCAACATTTGAAAGTGCATCTTGTCGCAAATCGACTGTTTAAAAATGCATTATCACTTGTTTTAGTCCCATAAAACATGAACCTGGATTTCCTGTACTGACTATTTTATATTATCCTATATTGTTTTACTAAGTCATACAATAAAAACATGTATAAACGATTTCCATATAACCACAATTTTATTTTTAATAGACCTTCAATTGAACTTGCAGGGGAGAAAGTATTGGTCACTTTGTTAAACATAATATAATTTTGACAAATAAACAAAATAACAAAAACCCCCTCAGATTTTAATGCAATTTTGAGGAAAGGTCAGCGGTTTGGATTGATATCTCGATTTACCAACTTTGATTATTAGCAATAGAACTCAAAACAATTAAATTTATTGTGTAAATGCAAATTCTGGTGCATAGTGGTCTATTTTTGTCACCGATATGTGAGACGACATTGTAATTTATACAATGTTATAATACATTAAAAATGCTTAGACATTGTTATTGGTTTTGTTGAGGACAAGCGATTACATAATCAAAACTTCTCTGTAGGAGTCTTGTAAGTTCTTCACACAAGGTCAAGAAACTGAAAAGTCTGTGGTTGATTTCATAAAGAAAGAGTAGGAGTAGAAATAGCAGAGTGGATGAAAATGAAATGTGTCCATAAGATCCAGGATAAATCAAGCCGCATATGAGCCGATGTACCCAATAGTGTGAGAAGAAATAGTATTGCTTGAGCTGTCACACTGATAGCCATGTGAAGCAAGCTGTTCCCATGGCTGCCAGTGATACTGATGTGATGGCACTGTATATTTTATCTGATCACAGCGGGTCAATGCAGTAGGAGGTAATTGGCTAAACACATAGAAAACCAACACAAAGGTTAAGAAATGTGGTAGTAATTAGAATAGTGTTAACAATACGAGCATATGGAGTGGTTAGTGTCATTTTAAATAGGGCTGAATAAAAATATGGTATTCATAAACAATGTTGAATATTGCTGTATCAACATTTCTGCAATATTTTAAGTTCAATTAAGCAGAAAGGATTAGTTTATTTACTACAGGTTAATATTATAATTGCTTCAAAACTTCAAGACTAAAACGAGGACTAAATTATGAAAATCATGACTAAAATTTAAATTCAAGAGTCCAATAGGAAAAATAACAGATGTAAATCTATGTCAGACCATGGCGTTATTGAGATATGTATTGTGCTATTTAATTTTAATGTTACAACTTATTGGGTGTTTTGTTGAAGGAACTGCTCCCATGAGAAGGTGGTGTCTATGCTACAGGGCAGTGGGGCAGCTCCTACTCTGGTGGTGGAGGAAGGTTCGATCGACTACTCTCCAGAACACACTGACGTTGACGAGACGCCCAGCCCCGTCGCCACCGCCACACTACCGCGGTCCAGGTATGTGAACTCAAACGTGAGCTAGAAGATAGTTCGTCTGCTGAGGTGCAGTTTAAATATTGGTTTATAAATGTAGGCAATGCTTAGGCACAGTATCTGTTTTCTTTCCAATAGACTATTGTTTTCACAGAGTTAAAGTTGCAAAGTCAGCTATTTTAGAGACTTTTTCACTGTTTATGAAATCAGATTCTATCTCATCAGCACTATATAAAGTATACAAGCCAACTAAACTTTATTTTTTAATGGTGGCCCATTTAGGTGATAAGGCTTGCTACATATAATATATCAAAATGAACCAGGTCTAAACCAGGACCGTGTAACTGAATTGGGCTCAGGAGGTGGAGAGACCCATTGAGGAGTCCATGACTAAACCAGGTCTAATCTAGCACCAATCCAGATGTAAGCATGGTCTGAATGTAACCAAGACATAACCTCGACCAGGTCTAAATAAGGTCTAATCTAGTTCCAAACACTGTCTAACTAGGACTAAACCAAGACTAGATCTGAACTGTGGAAGATTTATTGATTATTGGGAAAAACTTTAAATTCAGCTTTTGTGGAGTATTGTTTCTGTGTTTTCCCCTACAACATTTAACCATAGCGACAGACTATTTTTTATCTTCTTCACAAAACTATAACAGACACCTCTAATGTCTGTGCTTCAGGTCTCCAGCCCTGAGCTCACTGCAGTGGGTCGCAGAGATCCTCCCTCCGAGCATCAAAGTTCACGGACGGACCTTTAGCCAGCAACTGGAGCACCTTCTGACAATCCAGGAGAGATACAACATCTGCAAGGCTCTGGAGACATTCTTCCAACACAGGTTAGTGATGACAAATGGGTCATAGCAAATAGAACTCCTTGTTTGTGGTTGTGTTCATGTGATATTATACTAAAAGCCTATAGATTATAAATGAGCATCACGTCTCAATTGCAATTACTGTACCTGTTGACATAAGACAAAAACTGGAACAATGTGATTTGAAATTGTAATAACATGTAACGACATTGTACATACAGAATGGTTGGGGTTAGGGTTAGTTACATGTTATTACAGTTTGTTACAAAGTGTATTACATTGTACTTAATGAGGTAGATACAATGTAGTTACGGGCTATGTGAAACAAAGAGTAACCTATAGTATTTATGATTCAATTCGCAAGTAATTACTGGTCCCTTACCCTGCACCATAGATTAATTACATAGATATGGCAATTAACTGTAATTACTATATTATTACCTGTTCATTACCTCACTATTACCATATTATTTTCTCTTGAGATTTTAATGCATGAAAACTAGGACTCCCTAAAAGTAAAAAATGGGGAAAAAATTAGCTGTTGCCGTGGAAACTGTACTTTTACTGTATACCGCATTCAGTGGAGGGGTGTTGTTCCACTGCAAAGGGAAAGGATGAAGAGATGAAATAGATGCAGGTTATGTAGGCGGCTGTGTGGAGCAGTAAACATTGATTAGGCCGTATTCCCAAGATACACAAGTGACACTGAATAATGGTGAGGGTTAGGAGCTGGGATCGTGTTTTTCATCTTGTATAATGAAAAGGAATATAAATTAGATGCAATTTCTAAGTAGTAATGATAGTCTATTTTTAATGTATTCTTGCAGGAATGTGGACACCTTGATAGTAGATATCTTTCCAGTCTTGGACACACCGGCCAAACAGCTCATCTGGCAGTTCATTTATCAACTACTGACCTACGAGGAACAGGGGCGCTGTCAGAGCAAACTGTCCCGCTTTTTGGGGTTTAAGAGCACTGGTGAGTTACTAAATAGAAATTATAGAAAGTTTTTGCTAAATTAACAAATATGGATGTAGAGAAAGAGGTTTGTACGGTTGTTAGACCACTGTCAAAACTACAAAATTTAAATTGAGAATGGATTTTTTTTGCCATATTGCCCAGTCCTATGCTAAACCAAAACAAAACATGTGCCAAATTAATAGTACAGCTAAATAAGAAATTGGCTCTTTGTCTTTGACACTGCTGTAGTTAGGCCAGACCTATACTCAAACAAGGGATTTTCTAGTTCAGGGGTAAATGCTTTTGGGCCACAAATCCCTTATACATATATCACAATTAATTCCTTTACGCACTTCACTATCTATTGGGATGATCTAGCAGTGATATTGAAACCTTTTAAAAATGGCTGGATCCACATTGTATGCTGTTGACCCATTACTAACCATTTTCTGGACTTCATACTTTATCTTGGTAAGTGTCAAACCAACCAACTTCTGCAATAACATAACATCCTTAACGGAAGTAATTTGGACAATACTGACTATACTATACTGTTAGCCTCGCCTTGAGATACGCTAACATTAATCTTAGATTTTCTTTGATTTTTGCTGCAGCGATACTAGATCCAGACTCCATCACCGAACATCACAGAAGAAGCAGCTCAGTGCGGATCAGTGGCTCATCGTACCGGGGCAGCGTCCGCGAGAGGAGCTCCGACGACTGCATCATAGGGACACACTTAGGAATGGGTAGGCTGCATGTACTAAATCTGAACAAAAAGACCAAAGAATAGACTCTCTAAAGTACTCTTTAGAATAGACTCTCTAAAGTACACAAATGACCATGATGCAAGCTACAGCCTCACTTTATACTACTTATTACATTGCCTTACAAATTGTGGTGGGTTTAAATCCCATGACGTCAATGAAAAATGTGGGCTGAAAGAGTTGCTGATTGCACTAGAATGAAAATAAACCGTAGAGCTTGGTATTATGAGGCTGTGTTTGCAGTGGTCAGCACACAAGGGTATATTTGTAGTAGTTTATATTCAAAATCTGTTAAGATATCATTTAAGCTTGCAATTATAACCAGATAAGTGCTATTTCAGACTTCATTCTCCATTGCTTTTGCTGATTCTTCCCCCTCTGCCTGCATGGAGGTGGATGAAAGACAAGGTGTCACTTTTCATGCTTTATTTTGCTTTAGGAATTCATTTGGAGGAGGCTGGCAGCTCGGAGGAAAGGCAGTCAGGAGATGGGACCTCTTTCCCAGAGTCCCCTGACCTCAATCATGTAGGTATAAGTGAAGCTTTATCACAACAGGAAGGCTGCAGTTGTCAACGCTTGCTTTCTGTGTACGCTCAGGGTTAAGCCTACCTCAAGGTTTTTGAGCAGCTATAGGAGACTTTCAAGGAAAATCTACTAGAGCTGCACATTGGTATCGGCTCAGCATCGGTATTGGCTGATGTTAATCGGTATTGGCTAATGTTAATCGGTATTGGCTGATGTTAATCGGTATTGGCTGATGTTAACCAGTTGTACAAAAAGGAAACAGCCAGAGAATTTTATAATTTTATAATTTTGTGCTAAATTTTGTCCTATTCATTGATAAATTATTTCTACAACGATATCTTTATATGAATAGGAAACATAGCCTACAAAAACATGTTTACAAATAATTGATATTGGAATTGACATCGGACGAAACTGGTAATTGAAATATTGGTATCGATCGATAAGTGTGTGTGTGCTAACCGCTAACAGCTAACCATGCTTCCAACCGTAGATGACCGCTATCTACACAGAGCTGGAGAATGTGTACGGGGGCAAGAGGGACTCCCCCCTGCACGGTGGCTCCACGGGAGAGCCTGACACTGGGCAAACTGAGGGCTACAGCCGCCCTCTCTCTCCCCTCACCCTCCCACCGCTCAAGGGTACACTGGGTATGATCAAGACACAACACACATGAAGTTAGATACATGTTGATATGACTGGTTTATTACAGGCCTCAGCAGAATACAAACTACTGTAGTTTGTTGAATAGATAAGCTTAGCTCGTGTGAATCATTTCTCTTCCAGCTGGTCTTCTGCCCACCTACCTACTTCAAACTATACTATATATAACTTTCTGTTTTGTCCCGTTTTTAACGTAAGAACAGTATACCTTAAGAACTACAAGTTTACTAAAAGGTGCAGTGTGTAACTTGGACTATGATTGAATAAAATCAAACATCTTTACAATTCAGTATTGATTTTTGATTCATTATAATAATAAATAGACTATTGAAAGTCACTAGAACTAGTTCATTACTTTATGTTTGACAGGACAAAACAATGACATTGACAGAAAATACATAGCGTTTAATCCCACATGCTGTCTCAAAAACTACACACTGCACCTTTAATGTGTTTAATTATACCGTAAGTTATTCACATTGAACATCTATCTATATGTGCTAAAGCACAAGCTGGAGTTAACCACATAGGTTTAAGTTAAGTGTTTAACTGTTAAGTGGCAATGTATACTAGTTGAGTAGTTAAAGCTGTAGTCTGTAGGTGTCATAAAATCAGAAATTGTTAAAGGTTGTCGGCTACCACTTCGACCAATAAAAGACGAGTTATATGAGTGGAGTGGCAGCCCACACAAACTCTGATGTGGATAGGAGAGGGACTAAAGCAAAACTACTATTGGTCAAGCATTTTGTAAAGATTTTAACAATGTCTCATTATAGGAAAGCTTCAGACTACAGCTTAAGTGGCAATGTATAATAGTTTATGTCATAAGTAGTTATTGTATCCTTGCTAAGAAATGCTATAAAAACATATAACCTCATCTCTCTCTTGTAACAAATACATTAACCACGATTAGCATTCATCTTTGAAATAAGCTGTTTTGATTTTCTGTTTCTTATCACAGGCAGCCGTAAGTCCGGACTCTCCCTGTCATGGAAGGAGCCCCTGCCAACTCCTGTGTATGAGATACACCATCAGAGCAGTGTTGATTCAAACCCTTATGTGAGCCTCGAGAGCCCCCCTGCGTCGCCCCAGCGCACAGAGGACGGCCCTAATACTCTGACCCGCAGGAAGAAACTGTTCACATTCTCCAGACCTCCACGAAGCAGGGACACGGACAAATTTCTGGACGCTTTGAGTGAACAGCTGGGGCATAGGGTCACATTAGTGGATGATGTGTCACCAGGAGAGAATGACTATGAAGAGGTGAGGGAGGCTTATTTGTGCACATGAGACTTAAATGATACCTGTAAAATAGGGGCGGGTGATATGGTAACAATATAACATAACATATCATATTAGTAAGCCAAGATCATGATTTCAGTTTTATCACGTACACAGAACACTAAAACGATTCTTACTACAAATTCAATGTACATCCTAATATTTTTAGGATGTAAAATAAATACGCTGGCATTGTTCCAGTAAAAATGACAATGAAGAGCAGAGCATAAACGAATGAACTGTATCACAACTCAGCGATCTTCCCAGATTAGCAGACTTCATATAACGATTCGATTTTCCATCACACACCACTACTGTTATCAGTAAAGATCTTGTGCGAAGTAGAGCTGCACAATATCAAGAAATCACGTGACAGCTTTTTAATGTTTAAAATAATATACCATATTATTGACACAGTGATAAGTTCTTCCATTTTTGGTGTGAAGCCAACATCTCCAGCCACAATATGGGCCAGAAGACAACCAAATATTTTGTGAAGAATCGTAATTGTAATTAGATCAAAACAAAGTATTTAGGTTAACTGGCAAGACCATAATGATATGATACAGATGTTCTTTATATATATACACAATTTATTATTATTATGCCAATATATTGATAACAATAAATTGACTTAGTTTGAATAGCTTTCATTATTCCGAGATTACTTTGAACACATTTAACCTTTACAGTGCATTTATAATGGTGCAATTGTTGATGAAGTTTCAGCCTATACATTACAGTCCCAATAACTACAGTTAGACTTATGCCATTATCGTGTTGGATGTGCAGTAGAGCAGCTCTTAAGTGTGTTACACTTGTGTCACACAAACAGATTTATCAAGGTGGTTGTCATGGTTTCAGAAGAAGATGTGTTTCAGTAAGTAACATAACCTACACAGTCAAGTCTATTTATATCTCCATATGCCTGAGTAAAACCAGATAAGATGCATGAACACTAAACAGGGGTCTTTGTCGAGTCTGTCTTTAGAGTTAGAAAAAAGTCATTCATTCTGTGCTGCTGTGTTTAGCTTGTATAAGTAAATATATATATATATACATTTAGTCTGATTAATAAAATCAAAATAATAATAAATGCATGTATCGAGAAGAGATGACATAGATATGCACATTTGACTGTCTAGGGCTGCATGATATCATAAAAGAATGTGTTAAGCATTTTGATTGTGTTAATGACATCAATAAAGCTAGGGCTTAATTAAGTGTTATTAGCATCAAACAAAGCAAAGGTAAAAGGTAAGTCAACTTAAGAAAGTTTGAGTTTACATTACACAACGATATATTGTGCAGCCCTATTACTGTACATTGTTTTTGATTTTGTATTCATACCTAAATCCCATTTGATTGATAAAATGACTGTATGTTTTTGTAATGTGCTGAAATCATAAAAGATGGTGTAGGCAGAATGAAAGTTACTTATTTTTAACTTCTAGATATTTTGTCATAAATGCCTACACCAGCTTTGAGACGTATTAATAGCATCAGCCAAATTAAGAACTAAGACAGAATATTGTGCTCAAATGTTTTCTCTCCTCTTTCCAGATGAGTTTCCCTGACGACCAAGACGCAGGTTTCGCCCCTCGTCAGCTGAGCAGTGAGAGCAGTGAGGGCCACAGCAGTGGTGAAGAAGCGCCCTCTCCCACATTCTCAGAAGAGGGAGAGCCCATCCCTCCGCCGCCGGCCCAAAGTCCACCCCCGCCTCCACCCTTCCAGTCCCTCCTCCCTCCACCGGTCCAGTTCACAGACCCCATCCCGAATGTCCGCTTCTCCCCCGAACACGTGCCCCGCAGCCGAATGCCCTTCCATCCTCATCACCCCATCATCCCACCGCCTCCTCCCCCGCCCCGCACCCTGCTCTCCAGCCGCTCCCCCCTACACAACACGGACAAGAAGACCCGGCTGCAGCCCACCATGCGCATCTCTCAGGGACACAGCACACTCCGCACGGCCCACCCAAACCGATATCTCCCCAGGCAGCTCAGCCAACCCCAGCCGCTGCTCCACGTCTCCCCCCAGCCTTCGCCCCAGGTACTGCGGCCCAGTCAGATCGTCTTACAAAGGCACCATCAGCTCCATCATCAGCACAGCTATCAAGGCCCTCTGCCCCCCTCCCTCAAAGAACACTGTACTTCACAAAGTCTGAACCAGGGACCCCCCTCTACGACCGCCACGCTGCCCGGACTCAGCAAGTGCCGTCAGGACATGCCACCACAGGTAACAATGGACTAGTATTTCAAAATGACTGAAATAAACATAAAATTACTCACCTATAAAATATTATACCAGGTAACAGTCATTTATAGGCTGTATTGAGTTTTAGGAAGATTTCACCCAAAAGTAAAATATTCTTAACTCATTTTGACTAGTATATTTGTTTATTTGGATCCCCATTAGCTGAACCCTCTGGCCAGCTAGTCTTAGTCTTAGTATATAGTGACTATGTCCATGACCAGTGGTTCTCAACTGATCAGATTTTAAGTAATTTTGTATATTCATGTATTTTACTGACTTCAAGTACTATTTTCTTCAGGCATAAAAGTAGAGTAGTAGAGTAACTTTCAAATTAGTGGATGAGAATAAATCAAAGAGGAAACATTGAAACAACAGTATATTCAGTCTCTCTATGGCCAGCATTTGGGAACCACTGCGATATTAGAGATAGAAATGACCAGGTAAATGGTAGTTGGGACACTTTGTGAATTTGTGTTAAGTCTTGTACACAAAACAACACTGTTTGCAGCATTTCTGGGTTAAAAATAGAATATCTGTTTCGAGACTGCATCACCAAGACACTAAACCTAGCAACAAGGACCAGAAAAAAGTTGAGCTATTTTTAACATCTCTAAGTGCTGTGATCTTTTTAGCAGTTTCCTCAGTTATACTCTTACAAG
Source organism: Philypnodon macrostomus (assembly GCA_036025475.1). Taxonomy (NCBI): domain Eukaryota; kingdom Metazoa; phylum Chordata; class Actinopteri; order Gobiiformes; family Eleotridae; genus Philypnodon; species Philypnodon macrostomus. Next base: position 5,278 of record JAVQKC010021514.1, on the reverse strand, counting down.
GACAACATAAAAAAGAGCTGCTGCCTGTGCCTGATGTGAGCCTCGGTCACATCTCCGTGGCTGCCATCAGGTCAAAGATAATTGGACTGTCATTGTGGTCGGCTGCAAGAATAGTGTGAAATTCAAAGAGAAATTGGATACATTTGAGTAACTGCACAGGAAGAGATTTTTATTGCCTGAGTTATAAAAAGTGTAAGTGCCTAATTTAAAAATGGTTAAAAGTCTTTGGTTATCACACAAGTAAGAACAACTGTAGTAGAAATACAATACAATGTGGTCTATAGATCACTGACCCTAACATGGATGTTAGCTAGATCCTTCATTTGTTATTTTTATGCCAGTTTTAGGTCAGAAAAGACCCAGGTTGAAATAATTAGTTTTTGGTGTTTAATCTTGAAGCGTTGTCCAGATGTAGCTTTTTTTACCATTGCTATATTGCGATAATATATATATATTGCGATGCGATATATATTTTATTACTATTTTTATGACTACCACTTTGAGTTGTTAGGTCTTTGTGGTTCATTGGATATAGCATTTATCCCTTAACTAGAAGATTCCCACGTCATTATGGAGGTCTAGCTCTGTACTTTTTGATCATACACATCGAATAGCAAACATATAGGGCATTACTGTATTTTTTAATCCAACCATGAAGTAACCAAGAACTGCTTTTGTACTTTTTCCTTAGGCTTCTCTCCCTCCGGCTCCCCCTTTACCCCCACCCTGTGACCCCCCTCCCCTGCCCAAACCGGGACACGCCTCGGACCCCAACCACATGAGCGTGAAGAGACTGCGCTGGGAGCAGGTGGAGAACTCGGAGGGCACCATCTGGGGCCAGGTAACCACCATCCAGAGATACTAAACTGACCCAGAAAAAAATATCGGCCGACAAGGATAGGATATAGGATTTTATAGATGGTCGTTAACCTGTTGTGCAGAAAGGATTACATTAGAAGCTGTTATATAGAAATCAAACAAATATATACGTTTAAGAGTCTAGGAGATATGTAGTCTGCAGACATCAAACTCAACAGGCAAAAAGCTTGTCTGAACTCGAAAAGTCACACCATATTTTTCTTACAAAATTTTTTCACACAATTTATGGATTAGTATATACATATAAAAGCCCTAACCCATGTTTACAAAAATATTGGTATCAGAATGGATCAACTGGTGATCGAAATATTGTTATTGACCTATAATTTGTATATTGGTGCAGCCTTCCTCACCTGTGAATTTTACCACTTGTGCTGTGACTTTTCACACTTCACCCACATTTCTCTTCCACACAAGACTTACTAATCCAACTCTATCACAGGTTTATGACTCACGCTCCTGGTGCTGCCGAGCTACAGTGATTTAATCTGATTTTCTCAGCGGTACACCATGTTTTAGACAGCTGGTTCCTGAAATGTCTTTGTCTCCATTCAGCTCGGAGAGGACTCAGAGTTCGACAAGCTCACAGACATGGTGAAATACATGGACCTTGATCTGCATTTCGGGACGCAGCGTAGGCCTAGTAAGTTGGTAGTGACGTTGCTTTTTGCAGCTTTTTCATATATTTATGTGTTCAGTGCTTTTTTGCCCTATGAATGTGTGGTACATTGTTTTGATGTTATAGTGATAAACAGCCATCCTAAAAATGTATGCATGTGATTTGAAGTTGACTCATTTGTCTTGTTCATGCGTTCACAGTTATCATGCTTCTCCACACGGCACCACCCTCCTCTCCTGTGACAGTAAACACTCCTCTGCCCCTAGTGGTGGACTTGTGTTATTTCTAAATTCATCAGCTCTGTGTACAGTAGTTGACCCCCTGGTGCCGGGAGAACTCATCCCTAAACTCTTGTTAAAATGTTTAGTCTCTCCTCCAGAGCCAGCCTTCGTCCCCGAGAACTTCAAAAAGAAAGACACAGTGGAGATACTGTCTCATAAGAAAGCCTACAACGCCTGTGAGTACAAAAACAACCACACCATCATTAAGATAACGCAAAAACAGCTTTGAAATGCCTCATATTCATATTAAATAAAATATTTTTGGGTAATAAACATTGAGTGTTTTTTGTCCTTTGGGTGGCATCTCATATTTATAGGTGCAGATTTCAACGCTACACCCCACACTGATTTTTACGGTGTAAAGAGCTATGGTAGCCCAGCAGGTTCACACTGACAGTAAAAATAAAAATACCAACATTTATAATGGATTCTGTTCTCAGAAGATGTACTTCAGTTAATCAGTTGCTCATTTTGGCTACTCTGTCGACCAGAGCAGACCCAGAGATCGTTTTATGTCTATGTAATATTTTAAAAAGTAAATAGAAAACATTGAATCTTTTTTATCTGCAGCTTAAATATGTACGTAGTTTATTATTCACAAATGTATTGCAAGATCCTATCACATTTAAGATTAGTGCAGTGCTCAGATTCAGAACATGTCTCAGGTACACAGCGATCTGCCTGAGAATAAATACTATGTAAATGTGTTCCTCTCTCTCTCTCAGCCATCCTGATCGCCCACCTGAAGCTGTCCCCCGAGGAGCTGCGGGACGTCTTGATGAACATGACGACGGATCGACTGGAGCCGGCTCATATCAAACAAATGCTGCTATACGCTCCCGATGAAGAAGAGGTCAAACTGTACCAGCAATTCGACCAGGACCCAGGCAAACTCAGCGAGCCTGACCAGTTCATTTTCCAGGTACAAGGGCTTTAGACATGAGGTTATAAAATGGTGGTTTGCAGTTCTATTTGAAAAAAATCACATTAAAAGACAACAACTGAAGCTGGGGACACTCTACAGGATTTTAACATGAACGTTTGTGCTGGCAAAATCTGGAACAATATTTCCATAACATGACAATGATTATGTCTGGTCCAGATGCTGGCGGTGCCCGAGTATAAAACCCGTCTGAAGAGCCTCCACTTTAAGACCACACTTCAGGAGAAACTGGAAGAGATGAAGGTGGCCTTTGATTATGTCTACAAGGCGTCGGTGGAGCTCCGGAGCAGCAAGAAATTGGCCAAGATCCTGGAAGTGAGGAATTATGGAAGATAATCAACCCTAAGGTGTGACATTTTAAATGCATTGTCTGATAAGGGCTTCTTTTTCACAGTTTGTCCTTGCCATGGGGAACTACCTGAACAACGGGCAGCCCAAGAGCAACCAGACGACTGGTTTTAAAATCAACTTCCTAACCGAGGTATGGCGACTCTGTAAGCTTTATTCTACTTGGTTAAATCTGGCTTAATCTCAATTTTTCATTTCTCTTCACAGCTAAGCACGACCAAAACAGTGGACGGGAAATCCACCTTTCTCCACATACTCGCCAAGTCTCTGTGCCAACACTTCCCCGAGCTGCTCAACTTTTCCAGAGACCTCACTACGGTGCCTCTGGCTGCAAAGGGTATGAAGCATTATAGCAGCATTTAGCAGATTTGAGAAAGACTGCAGTTTATATCCTGTGGAATGTCTTTGGGTAGGCACATTTGAAGCATACATATTCATAACTTAATATAGATTGCAGTGATAAAATATATGATTGAAAGATTTTATGTTTGGCAGGTTTAGAGGTGTCTAGTGAATGTAACATTATTTTCTACAATACGTGTTATTAAGGGGTATGCCAGACTATGCAAAGCTGTGCATGATTCACTATGACCCCTGAAGGAAACAGATGAAGTGTGAAAGTGTGTCACAGGTGGATAATTATAGTATATTTTTTCTCACTGAAACACATCTTATTTGTAGTGAACCAGAGGATTATCACGACGGAGCTAAGTGACCTACAGACCACTGTTCTGGATATTAGGACGGCCTGTGTGAAGATCGCCCCCGCTCCTGACGACAAGTTCACCTCCGTCATGAGTGTATGTAACACGCACTTCAGTTATACACTCACCGGCCACTTTATTAGGTACACCTGTTTAAAATCTAATCACGTAGAGGCAACTCAATGCATATAAGAGAGAAAAACTGCTACGGATTTTTTCACACATAACCATCTCAAGGGTTTACAAGGAATGGTCTGAAAAGAGACAAAATACAGTGAACAGCAGTATGTGGTGAAAAATGACTTGTTGAAGCTTACTTTGGGATTATAGAATCTATCTGAATGAATCTTGAATGAATGAATATTTTAATACACAGGAGTGCCCAGCTTATACAGGCTTACAGGACAACATTAAAGATGAGCACAACTTAGTGAATATAATGTATACATTTGTCATAACAATATAGTATATTCGAGAGATCATTTCAACAGTGCCCAAGTATTCTCTAAGAACTTTACCAAAATAAAAGACTCTTTAAACCAAATCAACATATCATATTCACACAAAAATGGTCTTGAACTAAACCTTTCTCTCACTACAGAGCTTTCTGGAGAACAGCCACCCGTCCATCCAGTCCCTCGAGTCTCTCCAAAGCAGAGCCATGGAGGAGTTTGCCAAAGTGGCCTCGTATTTCGGAGAAGACAGCAAAACCACCAGCACCGAGACCTTTTTTGGCATTTTTGCAGAATTCATAGCTAAGTTTGAGGTGAGACTCTTAACTTTGATTGACACTAACATATTTTGATGTATGCACCTGCTGCAGATCTGCATAGAGTTGTGTATTCAACTGTTTGCTTGCACCGACACTGCCCAAATTGCAATATTTATGAGTTAGTGGTGGTACTTAGGCTTATTGTCGTGGTACTCAGGTTCGGGTTTCTGGGAGGGGCTTGAGTTTGGTCTGGTTACATTTTGGATAAAGATGTGGTTTCCCAAAATAAGAAATGAACCAATAGTAGTCAACTTTAGTCCCTCCCCTGTCATCTACAGCAACATCAAATCAGAGTTTGTGTCAGCTACTACACCATGCAAAACCTTGAATACTATTGGTCAAAGTGGAAACCCGCAAACAGTGATTTGATGTTGCTGTACATGCCAGGGGAGCAACTAAAGTTAAATAATAATCATAGAACAGGATCAGAATGTCAAAATGGAGTGTTTAAAAACAATTGTAAATAATTACTTATTTTTGGAAAGCTAGTTTACTAGTTTACTAGTTTAGTCCTTATTTAGACCTGGTTTAGACCTGGTTTAGACCTGGTTTAGACCTGGTTTAGACCTGGTTTAATCCTGGTTTAGACCTGGTTTAGTCCTGGTTTAGACCTGATTTAGACCTGGTTTAGTCCTGGTTTAGACCTGGTTTAGTCCTGGTTTAGACCTGGTTTAGTCCTGGTTTAGACCTGGTTTAGTCCTGGTTTAGACCTGATTTAGGCCTGGTTTAGTC
>JAVQKC010021512.1:0-11502 GCA_036025475.1 Philypnodon macrostomus | reverse complement strand
TAAATATAATAAAAAAAAAAACTTAAAACAAAATTTTTTTTTTTTGCCCCCCCCCCCCCCCCCACCACCACCACCCCCTCCCTCGCTACAGCCTGATACAAATGGACAATGCATCAGTGGGCCCTGATGCCTCAGAAGTCTGGGTTCATTAAAATCTTGAACCAGTGCCAAAGCTGTAGACATAGATAAAAGGAATATGAAAGGCAATTTATGGATGGCAAGTCACCACCTCTCCCTGGCATTTATAATAAACAAATGCTTTCTGTTTCCAATTTAAATTTCTCATTATACTGTGACTTTTGGAAAATGTGTTTTGATTTACCAACATTTTATCTAAAAAACTGTATAATTGATTAGATTTACATGGCTCTGATTTTAATGCTGATTGCCTTGCCATCCCCACCTCAGCCCAACACTCACCCAAAACCAATGATCTGAACAGCTCCCAAGGCACATTACCATCGTATAAAGCTCACCTACAAATCAAACAGCTTTTTTCTGATAAAATAATTGGCTTTAACCAGCGTTGAATCCAATACAACCATTTGAAAGAAACTTCTTTGAGGGCACCAAAAAAATGGTGAGATAGACTTCACAGCCCGAGAGAGATGGACATCAATGCGGTGTGCCAGCTATGGCTATATTAACCCATGGCTAAATCCCATCACACAAATGTCAGTGTATCCGTTATGAAACCATGACATTTAGATCCAAGGTCTCCATTGTGGTTTTAGAGGAAGCTCATGTTTGTCCATTCTTTGCATCCATCAAACCAGCACACTGCCTCACAAGTAAACTGTACTCTAGACAGAAAGGTTAAGGATCACAAGGTTTAGGGACTTTATTGCATAATACATTATGTTCATATCTGCATTTAAAATATACAAGATATTTTAATACTAATATTGATTACATTTGAAGAGAAAATGCTACTTTTTTTTAAAGATTTGAACTGTTTTCTGATTCATTACTATGTATTGCAAATGTTAAACGCAAATGTATGTAACAAATTGTCTGTTTTAGTGTAAACATTATTGTCAGAAATTCAGGTTATAAAAGTTACTAAATAATCTTACGGACACTATGCTTGGTCTGTTTTGAGCTGTAAATAATATGAGTAAATAAACTGGAGGGCCATAAGAAATGCATTTTATTATGGAAATGAATGGACCAAATTTGGACATACCAAACACAACAATCACTGATCACACCTTCACCTGACATATCCCCTGTGCTTACAAGTCAAGTGCAACAGAAACAGTACCAGGACAATGTGTCAAAAGGTCCTAATGTTAAGAGTACAACACCTATGTCTCACATGGTTCACAATCACAAGATGTTTAATTATTGCCTCTTCATATTATTTCGGATCTATTCCCTCCGGCATCATTTTGGAGGTCAGACCAAGCTGTGCATGGTGCATAAAGGGGGTCAGGTCTGCTCCACCAGTCTGGTCCATATTACAAATGATATCATGACAATTTTCCATGGGCTTCAAACCAGTGATGTTTTACCGACTCATTTGCTATGATACCTTGTTACGGATCCAGCTGCGAACCGGGGACTCGTCGTGGGGCTAGAGGCTCACCACCCGCCGGGCCTGGCCAATGACCTGGAAGGCAATAGGGGATGCCAGTGCCTGAAGCATGTGCTGCACTGACAGAGCAGCAGGGCACCATCAAAAACCTTCTCGTACAAACTTTGCAGATCACTACGTTTTTAACAGATGAGTAAGCACCAGCTCTGACTTTTTCTCCGTCCTAACACAAGGCTTTTATGGGGTTTTCGTCATAGGCCTATAGCTGTGTTCATGAATAGCAAAGCAGTGCCCAAAAGGAATATACTGTAAGTCTAGAGTCTGGGATAGGAGGAGGTAGATAGCTCGTGGCAGGGTCACCGAACAGGTTAAGCAACAATTCAGTTATGTGCCTGTAAAGGAAAAAGTGTATGACTGAAAAAGGCCTAAAAGTGCCTGTCTAGAAATCAAACAAACTAAGCCATGTGTTATTTAATGTTTTTACACATGTATAGTTTAAAGATTATGACATTTCCATACAGTGAATTGTAATGTTTATTTATTATGCTACATTTGTATTCATGATAATGCTCCTCCATTCATATGACTGCATTATCACGTATCCCACCTCAATACTTCTATTTCTTGTTGATTTGCCCAATTTTGTAGGCTTTATCTTCACACTTTCTTTATTCAGGAGTGAGCTGCTATTGCAATTATCCTTGTGGTTCAGTAAAGATTATCTAAGTAACACATTTCTTGCAATATTGTGGCTTGATATTTTGAAATCTGTAAAATACTAATTATTATTTTTCACCAGGTAAAAATTGTTTCCAGATGAGGGCCCTCACGCTACTCCTGCCCCAGTGAATGTGGATTATATACAATGATAGGACCTGGTCTGATGGAGCTGATGGTGTCAGGAGGCATTAGTATTTTAAACCCAAGACAGACTGGGGCCCCCGACTCCATCTAACACCAAGTTACTGACCCAGCAATTATCAGAACAAGCAACTGGACCAAGAAACACAACTGTAATACATTGGCAAGGTGTGAAGTACTGAAATCAGACAAAGCACGAGGATGGTCAATGCTAAAATGTTTGTACATATTGAAGTAACAGTAATACTTTTGAGTTCACTCAGCTCTCTCCGTGTGAGCAGGTCCATTAGGTCCATTTACTCACAAAATCTTCTTCTGGTGCAGTCCAAAGCTTTTAAAAATGTATTAATAACAATTATAACATATCATTTATGTAGCCATTTTCTCAACAGACAGCACCATTAAAGATATGGGAGCCATACCAGGTGTACAGTCTCTCTGACCACCACCAAACGCATCCTAACACATTCATACAGACAAGGTGGGTGAAGTGTTTTGCCCAACAACACAACAACAGTATGAATTGCTTGGAGCAGGATGTGAACCATCAGCACTCTCGTTACTGGATGGCCTGTTAATGTGTACAGTATATTTGATTAAGGGCTGAGCTCACTGTGAGCAGCCCTGAATATTCCTCCTATTTTCATTCCTTTCAGCACATTCTAACCTAGCGGGATACTGCTGGCCTCTCACCATGTTACTGACAGAATGTGTAGCACCTACATCAGAGAGCACCTAAAGCTGTGTACACACGCTTCACCTCAGGAAAGACGTACAGCACAATGTCAGTGTGAGACTCCCTCTGAGAAGACTGTGAAACACACAGTCATGGTACAGTCTACTGTCACATTATGTATAGTCTGGTACCTACCAATTTACCTACCTAGTACAGGTAGTAAATTTACTGAGAATACTTTTTTGATGCCAGAGGTCGGAGACTGGTTTAAGATAATACTTGCCCAGATAACCACTTGTTACATCATTGCACAAGATGACGAAACATGAAGCAGATGCACTATAGCAGCACCTACCTAATACCTAATAAAGTGGCCAGTGAATGTATACCATAAGCTACTTAACAGTGCCTGGGAATATAATGTAAAGTGCATAATCTGACTTGGTAAATAAGTACATCCATAATTCATATTTGAGTAAGATTTATTATCATTTTCCCCGTCTTACCCTGAACATACAAATCCACTCTTGGCCCAAAGGCGTTTCTGCTGCTGTGAAAAGAACTCATATCTGACTGGTTAACAGGGGCTCATAGTGCACAGGAGACAGCCACTACATGCTGTATAAGTGACCCATGAATTTTTAATGCAAGCAAAGTGGCGACAATGAGACAAATGTCAAGCAAGAAAAATGACGTGCTTTGCTAATAATCTGAATACAGCCATAATAATGTACCTGGCTGGCCTGTAGTGATCGCAGCAGGTCCAATTTATAGATGTCCCATTTGATTTGATATCTGTTGACTGAATATTAATTTCACACCACTGCAGACTTAGTTGTAAGCTAATTTGTCACAGACTTATCAAGGCCTATTCATCAATGATCTCATAATTACCACAACGAGCTACAGGAAACCCCCCCACACCCCCACCCCAGCCTCTTTCTCCCCGTGTTCCCCCCAGCAATGGTCAGCCTGTAAAACCAGGATGTGTTGGCACCTTTATGATATAAATACTCACACACCCTGGGCATAAGAAAGCTGTCAACAGAACATTTGTTTTCCATTTTTCACCACCCAGAGCACTTAAAACGGAGGGAAAACCAGGAGACAAGGCGTTAAAAATGTAGCACAACACAAACTCTTTTGCCCCTTGGTGAGTTTGGTACCTAAACAGATGGGGCTTAAATTGGTTCTATTTTATATAGTGCAACAAGAGAGGCCAAGCCGAATTTCCATTCAGCCAGCTCTCACCTCCGCACATGCTCTATTGGCTTGAAAGCATAAAGTAAGCTCACAGCCAACACTGCCTTTAAAAGTGTAAGTGAAAACATAGGTTAAACATTAAACATTAAATGGTCAATATTTGGCCTAGTTTGGACAAGTGTTTGTGGCTGGACACTGACCGTAAACAGAACAATAAAAGACAACTTTTCTCAAAGTAAAAATACACTTTTGTGTTATGCATGTCTCCATGCTAGATGTGAAGGCTGTATAATAATAGTCTATTCCCCTGGATGAGACAAAGTTCTTGTTAAGTGAACTGAAAGACAAGGGATGTCAGAGGTGCAACTTTGACCCACCATGAAAGTTAGCTGTTGTGACCCCCCCCTCCCCCCCTCCCCACCCCACCACTCATCCTACCGCATATAGATCAAAGCACATCTGTTTCTGTGTCCAGCAGCCACACATCTATAATTGTGAAATGGCTCAAATGGCTTAGAGGGACTCATCAGATGATAAACAGTTTGGACACAAAGATGCTAAAGCATATGAGCATAGAGCTATGACCAGTAATCACTGGAGAGAGAATTCTCTGGAGCCACTGGCCAGTCTGCTCTCTGGTAGAAGACTGAAATAGATATCACCATTTGAACTCTGGGATATGTGCGCTCTGGGGCAGGGGCTGACCACAGCTGGGTTTGAGCAGGAGGGTCACACAGATCAAAATGTAATGTATTGTTTTAAGAATTAGGCAAAATGTATAGGCCCAATATTTAAAAAGTAGCACATCAAGTGAACACAGGTGAAGTGCTTGTGGGCTGTTTAGACACTAAAACACTAAGTATGAGTTCTAGCTTGTCATTCAGCTCCAAGAGTAGTTTTAATAGTTTTAAATGGGTCCAGTCTGGTGCTGTCTGGTGTATAGTTGAATGGAGTAAGTACACAGTGATGAGAGACGCCTCCAGTTGTCACAGTATGACACTGATTCGGACTAATGAGCATAGGGCTGTCACCACACATCTGCCTCTCATTCACTTGTAGAATCTGGCACACACCAAACCTGCTGGAGCCAGATGCTGGAACTCGGGACAATACCATCAGCACCCATTGCCAGAAACACACTGCTAAAACTTCTTCTCTAAAGTGAAAATACACTGCAGGTAACCCATTTTTAGTCAGTGATCAATGTACTGGAATATTGTGTCCAGCCAAATAATTGTGTTTTTAGAAATGCTCAATTATTTGTATATTTTTATCCACATTGACTATTATTAATTATAATTTTGTATACCCCAGCAATGTATACCCTTAATTTCATATATATTATCTTCAGCCAAAGTCATATATAATTAGTAAAGATACATTTTGCATATATGTCCAGTATTTATACCCTATGGCTATACAGGCCTACAATATGCATTTCATCTTGCAATCCCATATATAAATGTTACAGTAATATAAACAGATTGTGTGTGGTGGATTATTGCATTTATTCTGATGTAATGAGACAGCAAGACAATGCAGAAGACTGTATGTCCTTTGAGGTGATGATGATTAGGTTAGCGTATATCTCAGATCTTCAGAAGACCACAGTCCGTCCATCTGTCAGTGAGTCCGACGGCCTCTTTAAGAGCGAGAACGGCTACACCCGAAAATTCCTCATGGGCATCTTGCTGGAAAATCGCACAAAGGTTTACTAAACATCATTGTGGCGGTGGCACCAATTATTGTTAATATACATCAAATAGCCTTAGCCCGTCTGAGAAGTAGGCTGATCACTCCAATGACGGTAACTGTCAATCTGCAGAAGCCCAAAGAGGAGAGCTGCGGCGATGAATAGTGAATAAAACAATAACACAACAGTCAAGATGACATCCAAAATATGCACATTGCCTGATATGACCTCAAAACCGGCCACTGCACAGGCCACAGACACATGTTCTGAAGCTGCTGTACCACATACATGCAAAGCTTTGTTTAAGTCTGTGTATGCTACTTGTTGGGGAAACGCCAGTCAAGAGGAACAGACAGTGAAAATACACCAGTCTATTGTTGTGGCTGTGATGTGGGGTCATGGAGTGGCCTGGTGGCAAGATTTTGCAGTTTACGTCACAATCGATAATACTACAATACAAATACAACAACACAACACAAAATAATTGTACAAAGACCACAAATAAAGAACATTTGAACAACTAACTAATCTTGTTTAATGTAAACAAAACTTTTGGGCAAGTATTATTAAGTGAACTTGGATAATCCTGTTGCGTCTCAGTGGTGCTGTATCCTGTGTGGCCTCTGACCCTTTCTTTAAGCAATTGAAGGGATGTGGCTAATTTATGATAGAGGATAAATAGGCCAACTACATATTGTATATTCAAGACATTATAAAGCAGCCACAATAACACGTGTCTGTCCCAAATGTGGACAAATTGAGAAGGGCTGTGTCAGGAAGGGCATCCAGTGTAAAACAAATGCCAACCAAATATGAAAAATTGCTGTGGCAACCCCAGAACATAACACGATACAATTAAACATTAGATGTGCATAATTAATACATTTAAAAACGTTCTAATATATTTATATAAAATCTCAGAATACAGGAAATAGGTCTTATGTTTATTTGAGTTCAGTAAGTTCAGTACATTGTTCGTCACTTCAAAAGGACCATGAACTTCTTAATGAAAAGCAACTAGAGCTCATCAGTGATAAAGGTGACAAACATGAAGCCAAGTGTGAACAGCGAGTCTTCACGCGAGCCTGGTGGAGTAGCAGGATGGAGGCCGGAGCGTAGAGGGCGGTGGCTGGTGCGTTACGGGGGGTGGCGGTGATGAGAACCGACACGAGCCACATGAGGCCCCCTCGCAATCCACGAGACCCCCGCGGTACGTCCAACACGCTGCTTATGCGCACGGACACACGGTGGTGGAGTAAAGTTGATACGCAGGCACACCACCAGCACGCAATACTACAACCACAAAATGTTCATTATTCATTCAATTTTTATATTATGGATCCAATTATTTTAAAATGAAAAAGATTAGCCTCAACTAAGCGAATTGTATGAAAAGTGGCAATTCAGAACGGCGTTAACTTTCATTTGTGGTAATTGTGCCCCCTCTAGTGGTACTTTATTTAATAACAACCCATAGGCCTACATTTTGGTTACATAAAAAAATACAAATAAATGTGCAGTGCAAAAAGATCAACACATAACCGTATAAAGTTCACAGAAACATTAGGATACCACTTGGAGTAGAATGCAAAAATCCTAGTGGTTTGTTTACCGCACCAAAACCTGACACATTTTAAATTGTGGGGGTGAAGTTTCATACAAAATCGGTTCTGGCAGCAAAAAACATGCTAGATTTGGTTAGGCACTCTAGTGGAACCATGCTGGCTACTCCACACATAGCGGACACCAGAAGTCATTCCCAGTTTGCCTCACCAACACACCACTGGTCCCCCTGCTCTATGCGGGTGCCTTTAAAACGATATGCCTTCTGGGGTGCTCCTTTATGGGCTGGAGTTGCACCACTGACTATTGTATAATTCTTCTCGAATCAGTTTGTTCCCCCCTCGTCCCCCCGGTTTGAGCCCACCCCTGACTAAACAACCAGAAAAAGGTCACATTTCTGAGAAGTGACTTCCATTTAAGTTCCACGCTGAGTCGTCACTTTCAATTTCCTAAGACCTTTCATGTCACACAGCCGTCAACTCAGAAAAGAGCAGAAATACTATTACATTGTACTGCAGGAGTAACTTTACAATAGGTTTTATTCAGTGGAATTATTCTTGATTTTTAGACATGTTTCATTGCAAACTAGTCACATCAAACCCCTAATTGTTCAATAAGAAATCATTAATATGCAGCAGATTATTGTATTGTTTTATAGTTTTTTTATCATACAATGGCCAGAAATGATCAAATACAAAACAATTAAAAATGAACAAATGAATGTAAAGTCTTCAGTTCTGGGCCCTTTTTAATTTTTTACATTTTATCTTTTACCATTTAGTTGACATATATGTATTACAAGGATAAGCTCTTTGAGATGAATCATCTCGTTATCGCAGGGGTCCTTAAAATTCCACAAATAAAATAATACAGTAGAACAATACTTATAAGATATACGTAATACATTCATCCACACACACACACACACACACACACACAAAATATCCCTCAAAAATCTGCCCAGGCTCTTACATCAGAGGCAATATTACAGTATTTTATGATTAGAGAAAGGGAATACGATTTTTGCCAGCAAAGAGTACGTTTGGATTCAGACAGAACAATGATGATTATTCACAGACACAGATATTACCCAAATGATGTGAAAGAGCATTTTTGAACAAACTGAAGCAGGTTAAGGAGTGAATCAGTTCAGGGAGATAATTCCAATCAAATGTAACTTTAAGGATGAATGCACGTTTTCCCATTTCTTTCTTGACTCTGGGGACAGTAAAAATGGTCTCTTCATGACTGTGGAGTGAATGAATAATACAGTTGTAAAGCACTATATAAAACCAATAGATTACTCTTATTGATGTATTTATTAGTATTATGCATTCATTTTAATATATGGCAATAACAAATAAAACAATTCATTCCCAAGCTGGAGCAGCTCTAAGTGAGTATTACTGTCTGTGTCCTTGTTAACTATGCAGACCTTGAGGACTCCCATTGAGCACTCTTACAGCTAACATTCATACAGTACAAGATGTTTAACTCCACACACAGGATTAATGGAGCGTGAAATGCAGGCCTGAAGTGCAGCAGGCTCCAGACCTGCAGGTGACAGTGTCTCCATGAAGCCCTTATTGTGATCCAACTGAGCTGTGTTATAACTGCATTTGACTGGTGACAATTAGTGACCTTTAGCCAGATCTAGAACCCTTCCATTTCAATTACAGCAAGCAGGAAAACTGTTGTAGGAGTGGAACACAAAGATACTCTCTGATTGTTAAAAGTACTATGATACATGAAAATATATAATAGAGTAGCATATAAACTACATTGAGAGTTAAAGCTGTGCAACCTGATGTTGGGAAAAAATAAATCCGATGTTCTTCCCACAGGCCCACCCATTATCTCACACATAAAGCACACGCTGCCTTGTACATGTTGCACCCTTGAATGAAACTGGCAAACTCACATTGATTTAAGTTTTGTGCAAAGTTTAATAAACAAAGCCCACGGCTCAGTGGTACAGCGTGTCAAGTTCTTTACAATACACGTTAACAACATTGATGGTCATGAACTCAAAATCCCATCATACATTGTGTCGCTCTTAAAGGGGTATTACTATATTACGACAGCATGACATAATGAAATAAAAATACTTTTCAGCATTAAACCAAATAAATTAACAAATTATTAATTAATTAAATAAATAGGAAATAATTGTTTCATCAAAATAAATCAAAGTATATCAATGCACTGCACATGTTCATATGCATTTCCAGGGCTCTACACATCCACAAATCGGGAAGTATGAGAATAATAACTAGCAGCGTTCCAGAGTAGGCTTTTAACACTTTGAATGAAAAACTATGTGAATAATGTAATAAAATCCTTAAAAAACGTAGACCTTAGATAGATTCTATAGTTCTGGATATACAATGGATGGATCGACCAATCAGAAGTGTGCAATTGGTTAAATGGTTCTTTGCTCTAAAACAAAAACCTTATAAAACAGCCCGCGGGGCGTCTCTGAGTCTCATTCTTTTCACATACGATTGTTACTGCCAAATCTAAATTTCTCAGAACTGAAATTCTTTGCACAACATTATCTTTCCCTGCATGTTTTGAAAGCATATCAAGATGTGACATTCTTCAGTTGGTGATTCATCCTGTACCAAAGCACCAAAGAAAAATGAGATGTGCTGAACATTTACTTTAGATCCATTTCATATGTGAAACAGACTGCAGTTACAACATCCACAAAGTGCATACGCATATTAAGGGTCAATGGACTTATACAACATAAATACCTGTCAAATAATTTACAATGTATTCTGTGTAGAGATATGCGAATAAGTAAGTTAGTTCATTGTCCCTGTAGAGAGAGATGTCCACCTGACACAGCCTTAGTAAGTCAAATTTGATAATTGTGCAATTATTTAGGGGACATGCGAACTGCTTATAAAAGCTGCATCATCAGCATCAGCAAAGTGTTTAGTGCTATGGCCGAGAACATGACCATGGTCCAGCCGGAACCTTCTTTTAACCAGAGCAACTGTGACGCATCTTCAGTGGTTCTCTTCCCTATTTCCTATGCTGTGGGAGCAAAAGTTCAACCCTACCTTCGTCCACCTGGTCAACCTGGCACTTTCGAACCAGGACGAATTACCAGGAAGAATGATTTACTATTACCATGGCTATGACTGGCCTTTTGCCGGTAAATCTGATAGATTATTGTGTGATGTTTTAGTAAACTGTGTCCATTACTTAAAAATCGTTTACAAATAGTCTTTCTGATTGGAGTCAAGAATTCAATAATGTATTTTGGATAGAATAATTAAATTACTTACTCAGGTGTATTTACTTTATGACTTGCATCAGCCTGGGCCGTTACATTGCTCTGGTGCACCCATAGTGCTTACAGAGTTTACGGAGTGTGAGAGCGGTAATTTGTAGGGAGGATTTCAATTTTGAGGACTTCCACTGTGCTCCTTACCTTCTGCTGCTGGCTTGTGCTGCGTCATTCTGAGCTCCACTCACTGTGATCATCGTATGCTATACTGGCAGAAAACCCAATCACCATCACAGGGCGAACCAAGAGAACTTACAAGGGTCAATGCCATTATCCTAGTCATCCTTCTAATGTTCGTCTAGTGTTTTGGTCCTTACCACCTTATACAGTTTATGTCCAGAAAGATCCACCATCGGCCAGGCTGTCAAGAATTGAAAGCTTTTAAACTGTAAGTGAAATTACTCAATTCTAACAGAAACCCCCGACATCAAGGTGTATATCGGTGGATGTTTGTGAAGAATGTTTTTGCCAAATTTTGAAAATTCGCAAAAACATTCTTCTTTTAGTCTATAGGGGGCGCTATAGAGGTAACTGCCATCATATTAATCAGATGTGTTCAGGGCCAGGGGGTAATTAGGTATTTCAGGTTTGAGCCTAATCGGGCAAAGTATGTGCACGTTAGAGGCTGTCAAATATACCTGACCTCCCAAATTCAATTCAAAATGGCC
>JAVQKC010021511.1:0-11894 GCA_036025475.1 Philypnodon macrostomus | reverse complement strand
GAGCTAGTACTGGGACTAAACCAGGTCTGAACCAGGACTGAGGAGCTTGTACTGGGACTAAACCAGGTCTAAACCAGGACTTAGGAGCTTGTACTGGGACTAAACCAGGTCTAAACCAGGACTTAGGAGCTAGTACTGGGACTAAACCAGGTCTAAACCAGGACTTAGGAGCTTGTACTGGGACTAAACCAGGTCTAAACCAGGACTGAGGAGTTAGACCTGGTTGTCCTAGTTTAGCCCTGATTTCTCCAGTAGAACACATACCTGCACTGAGTAGTTTTAGAAAAGTTCTTAGATCTCACCTGTCTTCAGACAGGCCAAGCTCGCCGGTGAGAAAGCTGAATATCTTTGCACTGTGCTCCTTGTTCTTCTCAGCTGTGTCGGTCACTCCAATAGCAGACACTGAGAGGATGATGCAGGGGGAGCAGGAACCAGCGATGAGCATCGGCAATCCAGGCTGCACCACCAAATTCATCCTCTGAAAGACAACAAGCATCAAAAATAGATAGTCAGTGAAAACTTTACTATGGACTAGTGGTTCAAAATACTCCCTTTCAAAAATAATGTCTTTCCATGTACCCTTTGGGAATAAATTTAGACAAAACCAGGAAAAAACAAGATTACATAACCACATCTTTACTAGAATTTAACTAAATCAGTTCTAAACCAAGTATTTATCAAGTCTTGGGACTTAATCTACACCAGGCCTAAACAAGGACTAAACCATGACTAAACCATGACTGAACCATGACTGAACCAGGTCCAAACCAAAATATATTTGGACTTAGTCACGTCCAAACCATGTCAAATTTACCCTCTCTACTAGAGACTGCAAAATAGTCCTCTAAATAAACTAAAAAGTAACCACTGAAGTTAAAAAAGCTAAATACATATATACACACATATAGATATTGCAAAATATATTGAGAACTTGCCTTCAGTTGCCTCCATTCCTGAACTTTACATTGAAATGACCTTTCACTGTGTGAGGAATGTCTTATTTTGAAATGTAGACAAAAGTTAAGCTTGATTCGGCAGACTCTTGGCCAGAAGCCAAGAAGCAATACAACTTTTGGATATCATGACCTATCCATTCACTTAAGTTGACTTTAGAGTGATAACGACTAAAAGCCTTTCCCAAACAAACAGAAAGCTATAAAATGAAGATTGTAAACAATTTGGTAAATTGTGAACGTGAAACGTGGGAAAACATGTGAAGGTTATTTTGGAGTCATAACAGAGAACAAACTTACCGTTAGCTAATTAACCTGAAAGCTATCCAAATGAAGCTTTTAGCCAACTACACTACAGCAAAGAAAAGAGATGCGCTAACCTTAGATAATCTTAATAAAGAACAGATGGCCCATGCATGGCCACTGACACTGATCGCATCGCTTTACTGTACTTTACATTTTCATTAAACAGTATTATTTCTACTCACATCCTCCGGTTTACCCAAAGCGGATGCAGTTACAGAGACAAACTTCTTTAAAAAGTCCTCATTAAAGCTGGTCGCAGGCAGGTTGCTCTGGAGGTTAAGGAAAGGCATGGTGAAAGCAGAAAATGTGCAAAAATGAACTTGGAAACCAGCAGCAGTGACGTGAAGTACGTGACTTACTTCCGGTTACATATTTCCGAATAAAACCTTTAATTTGATCCACATTACTTCATAAACCATCCAAAGACTAGCATGTTACGTGATGAAGTCTTATTATGCATAATTAAAATAATATTTGACTGTCTAGTAAGTAATAACGCATAAAGTGACCTGTATTCACGTAAGGTAACTTTATTGTGAAACTATTCCCGAAAGTGTGATTGCATTTTAGGTTTTATTATTTTCAATCGTTTACATATAGAGAAAAATATATTACCCATGTGCACAAAATAGACAAACAAATTACAATTTTTGGTTATAATTTAATATTTTTTATTTTAATTTGTTAGCAGTAAATTATAGTCATGGATCTAACGGATTTAACTCCCGCGATACTTGCCAACGTTACCTGTTCCACTTTACCCTCTCGCGATATCTGAGTCTACAAGGTCAGTTACACGTGTGAGAGCTGCTGAAGTCGTCTGATATTTAAGCTCTTTCTAGAACCATCAAGCTACATTACCTACAACTTTCTGAATATTGTTTTATCTATTCAAAGATGGCCAGAGGAAGTCGCAGCAGCAGCCGGGCCTCACCCCCTGCTCATGCAAGGTAAACAGTTGAGGCAATGCAGTAGAATTTGTAACATTGGTGTAACATTACAACTACCAGCTTTAGCCAAATGTGTTTGAAAGTTATTCTATTACAAATTCAATTTAAAAGCAAAATAGGTCAGTGTTTACCTTGTTTAAGAGGAAACTTTAATCCAGAGTAGACCATAATAAGATTATGTTGCATCATTGTGGTAAGGACTTGCAAGGTCACTGGCCGAATAATAGTTTTATGTGTTAAAATACACATTTTAAACCTCCTGTGTCTTATCTTTAACAACAATACTCCACTTTTAATAGTATTGTAAAAACGTATGATACAGCATTTATCCGCACTATGGGGGACAGTGACAGGTCTTTCCATACTGCTGCCTTCACTTTAGAATGCCTTACCAGATCAACATAAGGACGTGGGACTCAGGACATTTTTATTCCAGCAATTTTATGGTTAATCTTCTATTTGTTTGTATTACACAGGTTTGACTATTTTTACTGTTGCAATTTGAGATTTGTCAGACAAATGTAAAGGGTGTTATACATAAAAATGTATTATTATCAAATGTATCATTATATATTATATTTTAAAAGAATAACACTGACACCTGTTGGCAATGTTACTTGAAACGTACCACACAGATTTGGAATACATTCTCAGAGAAGGTCAGTAATGACACTAGTGGAACAAATTTGGGACTGATCCAGATCACTGTCTGGCTCCAAGATCTTCTCATAGGATGCCACCTGTTAGCCCAGAGGCATGCCAATACAACACAAGGCAGGCAAGAATTCCCTCCCCCATCCTTCACAGAAAGTGTTTTTATGTAAACACCCAAACTGTGCTTGTGTATAAAAATCTTTGAGGCAATATGCTGTGCCAGATTTGATTAGGTCATTACTGTTGTTTCTGTGGTTTATAACCTCTAATTGTTTTAAGATGATTTGAATGCTTTTGAATTGAGGTCATAATAGAAATAAAGAAAGTTACCTGTTACAGTATTATAACCAGTCTCATTCATAAATGTATAGTAAGGGAGATGTGATCATATTGAACATTAACTGAACAATAATTCCCTTACATATGGCATTTCCATTATTATAAATACATGTAGTACATGGTACAGATAATGTAAAAAGAAACTTTAGAATTTAAAGGGATATAGTCATTTTACCTCAAACTGTGTACAGGACCAATGGTGGCACTAAGGCCAGGGTTACATTGGATCCAGTAAATTTAGCATTTTTTTAATGTTTTACTTGATCTAAAAAAGCACTTATCTTTGCAGCCCTCCTCCATCCCACCACGCCCCTGTTACTTCTCACCCCCCACCCTCTGCCGTGGCTCCAGCCCAGTCCCAGGGCCCAGGAATCATGGCCCAGATTGCGACCACTGCGGCTGGGGTGGCTGTGGGCTCCGCAGTTGGTCACGTGGTCGGACATGCCATTACCGGGGCCTTCAGTGGAGGAAGCAGCAGCAGCAGCAGCAGCAGCCCCGAGCCAGCCAGGCCCACAACTCAGGTAGTGTTGATACAGCTGCATTTTATATTGGAACTATTTTACTATTCTATACAAGGATATTAGTCTTGTCTCTTGTTGATTGCGTTCAATTGGTGCAGTTTTACGATGTATAGTAAACCAATCAGAAACACCAGGCATGTTGCGAAAAAGCCACTCAATATATATAATATTGATATGAGCAAGGGACCAGACCCACTTTTTAAAAAGTAAGCAGGGCTAGTATACCAGGCTAGGAAATTAGCATGATAGCTTTATGGACTTTGTGTGTAGGTGAAAATTCCCTGTTGATGCCAGAGGTCAGAGATTGGTTTGTGAGCAACATGAGCTCAGATAACCACTTGTTACATCAAGCAGGTCGACTAGAGCAGCAGAAGTCCACACATAGGCCACTTGATTAGGTATGTTTATTATAGGAAATGCGTATGCAAGGACAGAACTAGTTCTAAACCAGGGCTGAGGAGCTTGTGCTGGGACTAAACCAGTCCTTTCTATGGAACAACTTTTACTGAGAGAAGTTTAAGAAAAACGTTTTCTCTGGCCCCATCAGCAGTCGCACATAAAATTAATCAAAGGTACATAATACATTTATAATTAAATTAACACTAAAAGACTTTTCTACTTTAGAATTTAATTTATTCACCTTTAAATAAAGAAACTATCCCTGAAACCATAATGAGAGCTGAGAATCTAAAGGGCTTAAGTCACATTCGGTTGGATTTTGGCAAGACACTTAACCCACATCGCCGCAGTGTGTATGTGGTTCTGTCAATTGGTGGTGGTAAGAGAGGCTGAAGGTAGTAGTGTTTTGGTTTGGATCAGCTGTAAATTGAAAAAGAATATATTGGCAGTAAAGTGAGCTCATCGTAATCTTTTATTTTCCCCCAAAAAAGAATTGCATCCTTTAGATATTCACCCCTTAATATGTGTTCATCTTTGTTTTTGTAGGAGGCTGCTCGTCCTGCCCCGGTTCAGCCTGGACCGTGCCACTTTGAGGTCAGACAGTTTCTGGACTGTTCCACGACTCAGAGCGACCTGAGTTTATGTGAAGGCTTTAGTGAGGCGCTCAAACAGTGCAAGTTTTCACACGGTAAGTCGTGGTCAGTTTAAAAAAATAAAGGGACATATATATTAGGAAGTGTAGTCTATTTTAATAAATATAAAATAATAAATTTATAAAGTATAAATAAGAATAATAACAAAAATAATAAGAATAATTAAATTATTTCCATTTACAGAATGAATTCATGTGATTTCTCATGCAGAAGTATGTCGTATTGTAGAAAATATTGTTGAAAATTATAAATATAATCCTGAACTGAACTGAATATAATCCTGAACTGAATTTCATAAAACTTAAAGTATCTATATAAATCCTTTATCCCCAGTACTTCTGTGAATAAGGAAGTATTGTCCAATCAGAGCGCTCCTTGAGGCAGCCGCTTGGGGAGACTGGGTTAAACTCAGGGTTAGAGGAACAATCTGCTCAGGAGCAGGTTAGTTCCAGAGACACTGTTACTGCAGCAGCTGAATCAGGGTTAGACTTATCTCTCTTTGTGAAACAGGCTGGAGTTACCCCTCTGTTGGGTTAATGTAGTCCTGGCTCACAAACTCTGTTCCAGTTCATCCCAAAGATCCTCAATAGGGTTCTGTGCGGGAGACACCAAACTCATCAATACAAAATCTTAATAGTCCTGGTAAAGTCTAGGGGTGTGCGGCAAAATAAGATTGTATCGTGATGTGATTGTTAAATGGTGCTACAGTGCAGAAATGATGCCAGTGTATTGTGATGTACATTGGATTTGTAGTTTAAAATGTTCTATGAAGACACTAAAACTGTTCTGTGTAAGACAAATCCAAGTGTGACTAAAATCAATATTGTGAACTTGAGTTAATAAATATGTTATCTAATATTTTTAAAGAGGCCAAATGGCTAATTATGCACTAAACAGTAAATATTAATGCAGCTTCTTTATTTGATTTTTTTTTCAGGTTTGACGTCACTGGTTTGAAGAGTGTATCATGGCTCCAGTGTTGGTCCATAGTTACAATCATTTCTGAGACAAACTACAACAGAGGTCTCCACCCTTTTCTTTCCCCCGAGAGCTACTTTTCCAAAGTGAAAGTGTCAGAGAGCTACTCATGTTTTGTAATATGTATCTGATGCATAGCTTATTTTAACATCGAGAAAACCAATGTTGTTTTCCTTGAACATTAACCTATAGATTTATAAAATGTTGGTGACCTCAGTTAAGTTTTTACATTACTACATTTATAAACCCTTCGGAGAGCTACTAAAAGATGCTGAAAGATGTGAGAGCTACTGGTAGCTCACAAGCTACTGGTTGAAGACCCCTGAACTACATGCTGCTGCTGCTGACTGTTGGTTTTAGACGACTGTGAATTCTAACGGATGTTTTCTTAATGTACAGTAATTAAATAACTCTTGAATTTAAATGTCTCTCTTCGTTTTTGTTTATGCACATCTGATATGGGCTGCACAATTGATAAGTTAAAGTGTATGATTTCTAAGAGATCGGGTACAGTGGTAACACTATTTGCTTCAGCGCCTGTAACTCGCTGAATTTTTGAGCTACATTAAAAGTGTTAGAAGCTTTTTACCAATTTGTGAGTGCAGTAACGCTGTAATCAAAATATTACACCAGAGAAACAGCTGTTTTGGCAAAACAAGTTCCATACTTATATCTACAACAGACACTACAAAATATAATATAAATAAGAATAATAATCCACTAATATCATAATGTTGCTCTGAACCCCTGATGGCTCAAAATCCAATTGGCCTAGCCATACCAGTGGCATTTGGAAGATTCATATTGATATTAATCCTTTTACAGGTTTATTCCATGCTTTGTTGAGCAATACAATGACAGAGCTCAGACATTTGAGAGATCTCAGAGATTTTAAATCTACTACAGTTGAGTATATGCTGTTCTGTAATCACATGAATGCTACACAGGTTTCCCTCGCATTTACTGTATTTCGTGCAATGTCTTTGATTAGTTGCCATACTTTTATAGAGGTCTTTGAGTTGGAGACAAAAGAGCATACGCCCGAACAGGGACTTGAACCCTGGACCCTCAGATTAAAAGTCTGATGCTCTACCGACTGAGCTATCCGGGCTCTGAAACTGCTGAAATACTGCAAAATATTTATCAGTAGGCATTCTCGACATAAGCTATTTAACGAGGTCCTTAAAGTGCCCCTAAACCGCTCACACCACATGAAGAAATATCACGGTAGCTCCATGTGCTCGGTATGAAAAGAAAAATCGTATAATCAGACATGCACGAACAAAAACACTATAATTAACATTATATAAAAAAGACCCGCGCTAAAAGTTAGCTTACTTTTTACGCTAAAACCAAAATGAGAATCATAGCAGTGTGATGACTAGCGCTTGAATGCTCAAAATGCGCATACATTGAATATATGCGGTATTAACCTATGGCATTAACATGTCTGATATTTACAGAGCATTTTGCCAGATAATTTTTTTTAAAAAGGCCACTCGTATAAATGCTATTTCATTCGCGTTAACCTTTATAGCAGATGTTTGCTCATGTTAATATGCTATCGTATGTTAATACAGTTAGCTTCGTGCAAAGTTATACAGACCACGTCTACGGTCATCACACAACCTCCGCAGTCTTTGTGCAGTAAATAATATTATTAAATGTAAAAGTTTTTAAAAGTTTTTCAGGCCCCAGCGAGATTTGAACTCGCGACCCCTGGTTTACAAGACCAGTGCTCTAACCCCTGAGCTATGGAGCCCTGGATGGCGGAACTGACGTCATGATGTCTGATATATTATTTCTTTTATATTATATTGTATTATATATAGTTATATTATTTTCTTTCAGTTTTTGTGTCTATCACGAAATACTACACAAAAAACAATTACATTTGTCATAAAGTTTAAATTATCCACAAAGTAATGATCATATTTGTCATTACCGATTGCATTGTAATTCTTTAAGATGTTCGAGATAAAAAAGTGTAATGTAACTATAATTTGTTCCGCTTCGCCATTATCTATGCAGTTACTTCATTACATTGTATCAACAGAAAATGAACAATATAGGAATTCTGTAAAGTGCGAGGCCTTGTCTAATACATACGGTTGTCCACAAGGTGGCAGTGATGAGCTACATTTGATCAGAGCAGTAACTTTAGTCTCGAAAAACTACAGCCAATTGTTTTTCTCAACTTTAAGAAATGTTGCGCGTGCTTCGTCTATCAACATATTTCACTACTATACCAGTTTATACAAGGTATACGGCTTCATTAGCTGAGTTTCCCCACTAGTGCACGAGTGTACTAGTATTACTACTAGTGCACATACAATGCCAAACACAAACAATTGGATTATTTCCCTACAAACCGTATTTAAACTACAAGCTGCTGTTTGAAATAGATTAGTATTGGTAACAACATAGTTACCACTATTCAATAACCTGGGTTTATTAATCAATCAGTAATGAAAGTTTTGTTCAAATTAAAATCAGGGGGCTGGGCCGTTGGATTTCCTATTGGCTGTGTTATCCAGATCCTTGGGAGTCTGCGGGGGCGTGGAGAGGAGCCCAAGCCTGGGGTTGTGTCCTCCTAGTCCCGTCGATTCATTCAGAGCGTTTTTTCCACGATAATACCAAGATGAAGGCCATAGGATAGCTTGAACTAGGCTTTAATAATGAGCTCGGAGTTTCTTTTGAAGTTTTACACAAACAATTGAGGTAGGCTCGATTTTTGCTACTACCTCGAAGTAAACATCATGGAGCAGCCCAAAGGGTAAAGTGGATCTAGGAAGAGTCTTGGGACGGTCCCGGATTGTGTTCCAAGCCAAAGATAAGACGATTTCAACAGGTAAATAATTGATTAATACATGTTTAACAATATGGGCCTATAAATAAACTAGCTGTATTTAACTTTTTAAACGATTAAATTACCGATTTTCACAATCACCACGGCGTAATTTGAAATTATAGACTTGAAATTGGATAAGGGGCCACAGAAACCATAACACTACTGTACTCGGGGCAGTCAAGATTCTTTATCATGAGGAAAGTCTAGTTTTATTGTAATGCTCAGTAATAACCAACACAGACCAGTTGAACCTGTTTTTGTCACTGATTCAACATCGCAGCAGAGCTCAAAGGCTGGCACTGTGCGCTGTAGGGATCCACCAGTTTGGAGATTTCGCTTCGACCAGAGTCCCCGAGATTCACAGACAATAGGTGTTGATATCCTCACTCTGATTCGAGCCGGCTTTGAATATTTCGACGAGAATTGAACACGCATCGAAGCGAGGAGTCTCTTTATACCCAGACGGGGGGATCCCACAAGCCCCGTGCGTAAAGGCCGCCGCTGAATTGAGAAGAAAGCTTGGGATATTGGCTGTACGGGAGAACACGGAGACCGGTATCGAGTCGGTCGAGCCCTCGCTTTGTCTTTTGGTGGATATCTGAGCTCCGTGTTACGGGGTTACATCATATACAGCCGAGGCAGGACTGTGATTCTCACCCGCTTTGTCATGCAGTCTGCTCGGATCTTCGCGGAACAATGTATCGCCGTCTTGTCCCGGCGTTAGCTCAGCCGCGGCTTCATGTAAGGTGCTGGGATGGCTTTGTCTGGGGTTTGTGTTAAATATGAATCTTTCTGTGTTATAAATGCGGTTTCTGACAACGCTATAGGTTCAGTGTGTGGTTGTTATGGGCTGCATGACATACAAACGCATACATACGCTTCTTTCCTTCTGTGGCTGGCCTCAGGATTTGCAGACAGCCCCTTTTATTTTGGCTCACTCATCTCGGAGATGGCTAGCATTACTTGGCAGCTCAATACATGTGTCTTTGTGTTTGAAAGCTTCATGTATCTTCCAGGGCCAGCAGTAACAATATGCTCATGGCCTCCGCGGCGGTGGTGTGGGAATGGCTGAACGAGCACGGTCGGTGGCGGCCCTACAGCCCCGCAGTGTCCCACCAGATCGAGGCGGCCATTCGGAGCAGCGACCCCCGCGGAGGAAGCGTGGTCCTGGGCCAAGTGGACAGCCGTCTGGCGCCCTACATAATAGACCTCCAGTCCATGCACCAGTTCAGGCAGGACACAGGTAAGACACAGGAGCAAGATCAAACTGACCACAACTGAGAGCGATGCTAAACGCTGGTGTCATTTTTGTTTGGCTGCTTACACTGCTATAGGGTATCTGGGTTTTTGGAAGTTGAAAGTTGTGTATATGACTTGAGTAAAATCATGCTTTTTACGTTCTGTTTCCTGTTTACGGCTATATAATGTTTTGTGAGCAACAAGCCCCACATTAACCAGCTTCGTGGTCACCCTAGTTTGTGGTTGTTAGTTAGCGTTTGGCATCGCGGGATAGGTTCATGTCGTTTAGTTTGCAATAACAACTTTATTTGAGTCTTTAGTAATTCAGTGCTTTCTGTTTCCTGTTTACTGCTTTTGGATGAGCTTTGGGAGAATATAACGCTGCAAAACAAACGGTATTTTTTTCTCACCTGTGAGGAAATATTGTATGTACATGTATGAGGCAAATACACATTCTGCATTGCAAGGTACACAGTCTTGACAGTTCGCAGAAGCCAAAGAAGAGATCATTTCTAAACACATCTGAAGTACAAACAGCAAGTGTTTTGAATTTGGGTAAAATGTGGGTGGGACGAATGAAATTGTAATCAGATTTTTACATGAAGGGTCTCAAGGCAGAGGCCCCAAGAAATGCAACCCCACTGTATTTAAAGTTTTTTTGTTTTAATATAGTTTGAGAGGAACGTGTTGAGTTAAGAATGATCAAGCAAACAAAAACAGACTTGTGACCACGCCTCAAAAGATGTGGGGCGCTCACATCTTTCTGTCTCTTCATTCTTATCCCAGACAGTGATGTTAAGATCAGGTTTGTGGAGCTAAACCAGGTGACGACAGTTATTATAACTAGTAAGAGCGTTTGTTTGTGGCCTGTGAGCTGGAGACTCTGTGACGGCCTGTAGCAGCTGCAGACGGCCATCTCTCTGTTGAGTGAGTAGAATTCTTCAGCTCTTAGCCACAGCCCTGAAAACACATGCCATTCACACAAGACAGATTCTTACAAGGCTGCAGAATTTTTGATATAAATGCAATATGGGATGTGGAAAATCACGTAAAAAACAGTAGCAATGAGTAAGGGCTTAGCAAAAGTCCAATTCATATTTCATATTTTTTTACATATGATGAACAGGCTCTGCAAACACTGGTCAAAACTAAACCAGTACTAAACCTGGTCTAATTTGAGGACTTAATCAAGACTAAATAGGGGGACCAAATCTACAGTCTCAGAAATACAATCTTTAGCTCACATTTCAACAAGCTACTTCTGAATCTGATAATATGTACGTTTTGTGTTTGTCCAGATCCAGACTTATTTCACCAGTTGATTGAAGAACATAACATTATTGCAATACATTAAATTTTTTTTGTGATACTGACATTTTCAGTCTTTATAAGAGAAGTTCACCTCTCTATCTGGGGTATATCTTGCCCTCTCCCCCTTCCTCTTATGGGAGAGTTTAGTTTAGTCAAAAGTCCCAGGGGCCGTTCGGTTTTTCTGCACAAGACAGACTCATGCGTGTGTGTGTAGATGTGTGCTGGTGTGTGTGTAGGTGTGTGTGTTGGTGTGTGTAGATCTGTGTTGTGTGTGTGTTGGTGTGTGTGTAAATGTGTGTTGTGTGTGTTGGTGTGTATTTTGTGTGTGTAGATGTGTGTTGTGTGTGTAGATGTGTGTGTGTTGTGTGTGCATTGTGTGTGTTGGTGTGTGTAGATTTGTGTTGGTGTGTGTTGTGTGTGCATTGTGTGTGTTGGTGTGTGTAGATTTGTGTTGGTGTGTTGTGTGTGTTGGTGTGTGTAGATTTGTGTTGGTGTGTTGTGTGTGCGTTGTGTGTGTTGGTGTGTGTAGATTTGTGTTGGTGTGTTGTGTGTGTGTTGTGTGTGTATGTTGTGTGTAGATTTGTGTTGGTGTGTTGTGTGTGTAGATTTGTGTTGGTGTGTGTTGGTGTGTGTAGATGTGTGTTGGTGTGTTGTGTGTGTGCGCGTGTTGGTGTGTGTGTGTTGGTGTGTTGGTGTGTGTGTGTTGGTGTGTTGTGTGTGTGTGTTGTGTGTTTGTTGTG
>JAVQKC010021507.1:0-16198 GCA_036025475.1 Philypnodon macrostomus | reverse complement strand
TGTACCTGTGTGCAACAGTTGAAAAAGATCCAGCAAAGACTTTTTGAGTTATTGCGTTCAGTTTTGGCCCGTTATTAATTAATTACTTAATTAATATTCATCGAAGAAGTACCCAAATCGATACAGTTCTGCGTCTTTATGGTATGCACCTGTGTGCAGATGTTGAAACTGATCCGGCAATTTGTTTTTGAGTTATCGCGTTCACAGCTAGGATCTGTGGATGCGGATGATCACCCACGTGATTCCATAATATCGTTGTTTCGCCGATATATTAGAGGGACTCTTTACACACCAATTGACTCTTTTAAAGACATCTGTTAATCAGAGTGCAGCTAAAATGCTAGACCTATCTCACTCTGTGTAAAGAATCAATACAATGCAGATTTAGTGTTTGTTTTCTTCCGAAATCCATCTCTTTTTATTGCAGTTCTGACCATTTCACTTTACCACCCCTGTTCTGTGTTGTAGTGTGGTTGAAAACACAATTCCTCTGGACATAGCCACAGTGAACATCTGAGGAATGAACCATTGGCAGGAGGCAGTGTTTGTGAACTACAGTCTCATGTTTTTTATTGTACCTCTTCAGCCCCTCGTCTCCAGAACTGACCCACTCTGAGCAGATGTCCCATTCTCCAACGGAGCAGCCTTCGAACAAGACTGAAACGAAAACCAGCTTCAAGTAAGTGCCGGCCATTTTGAGTCTAAATGACAGTTACTACAATACCTTGCCTGGCATGTTCTCTCTCTCCTTTCTTTACCATAGATACAATTCTATGGTTTATACAGTAGAACAAACTATTTTATACTAAGCACATGCATTATTGGATCATTCATTCCCTCAGTCACACTTTGGTTGTGGCTCTCTGACCAGTGTCACACACGCACCAGTCCAGGTGGGTGACGTGTGTCTTGCCTGTGGACACAAAGGAAGTATGGACTAGAGTGGGAGCTCAAACTACCATCTAAGGCAGGGGTTCCCACACTTTTCAGACCGGGACCCCCAAAATAATGTCAAGAAAGCCTCAAGACCCCGGTCAAAATAGGCCTACTGTTTATAAAAACACAGGCTAAATGCTGGTGCTTTTATTTGCATGGTTTATTTTGAAATACACCACAGTTATGATTAACATGTCATTTATTAGAAAAATCAACAAATAATTATTTCTGTAAATCAGATTTACAGTTGGGGCTTCGCGACCCCCAGTTATTGTATAGACGAGGCATCTCCCCATAGAACTTTTGTCCGATTACAACCATTAAATATAACGCTATCATGTCCGTGGCCAGACTTACAAAATGTCTCCACACTTCTTTACTGTCTTCCAGAATAACTCACAGCATTGTTGTGTATTGCTCTCTCTCTCTCTCTCTCTCCCCAAAACTAATGCTTTAAAATCTTTGCCTCCATCTTTTCCCCTTCTCTCCCGTGCTCCTCTCCAGTTCTGGGGAGGATGAACAAGTCTTTTGGTGAGTTCACATTTCTATTCAAGCTGTTAATGGTCAGGTGAATCATACTGGCGTCCAGCTGCAAAAAGACAGAGTTAGTCAAGGCTTGACATCACAGATAGAACTCTATATTTTTACATAGCCTATAAAAAGCTCAAAAATGAATCAAACTCAACAAAACACTTGCTCTTGTAATGATTAGGGATCAAAATATAGGAATAGTTTCACCATTTTTGTTCATGATCAGTCACAGCACAAGGTTTTTGTATCTGGACCCTAGTAATTCTGTTCATGTTCTGATCATTTTGTCTGATCTTGGTGTATTGAAAATCATGTTCATCGAATGTTGATTGGTGTTTTTATTTTTTTTAACTAGTAAATCTACAACTTAAAGACTAGTAAATTGCACTTTTTAATTAAAATTATATCTACCTATGAGATCATTGATTGTAATGTGTTGCCCAAAGGAATGATCAAATCCATTAGCAGGTGAAGGTGTGTACAGAGTTATGTTTACCTGATTTCTGTTTTTGTTTGTCTGAAGATGTTGGTGTATATTTATACCCAGATGAAATCGTTATAGTCCGGAGTTTTCAAATAAAATAAAAAATATTATATTATAAATTTAAAAAATTATTTAAAAAATTATAAGCCCTGTTCTATGGTGTAAAGTAAGCAACATCAAATCGGAGTTTGCTGCCACACGTCAAACTTTGATTTGATGTTGCTGTAGAGGCTTAGGGACTAAAATTATAAATGACGGATTACTGACGCCATAAAACTGGATCAGATTTATAGCATTATCTGTTTCAAAAATGTCCTATTTTTCCAAACCTCCAGACTACAGCCTTTAAATCTAAGGGGCAATGAGGTCATGATTTCTAAAGTACATTTATTATAAACTCCATATATTGTGTTATTGTTGTGTGGTTGAGTTGTGTATTTGTCCCTTCAGCCCTGTGGATGTTAGTGTTAAACAGGACAAGCCCATTTTCAAGATGTTTCAGTAAGTAAAGCTGCCCGGCCCCACTGCATGCTGGGAAATGGTGGCGGACTCCACGGGGCTCTGGTGATTCAATCTGTTGTGTGTGTTTGTCTTCAATTTATATAGTGGTTCCCAGGCAACGACATTATCACTGAGTATAATTCATTCATTCACACTCACAGTCTGATGATCTAATGATCTGGGAAGTTTGTTGAATTGAAAAGTGCATTCATTTTTACTGTGACAATGCCAGTCTTCATTCATATTTAATAAAAACAACATTATTATGATTAACATTGGACTGGATGTACATTGATATCATTTGCTTACTAAAGTCATGATATTATAGTTTTACCTTATTGCTTACCCCTACACTGATGGTGTTAGACCAACTCTATAGCCACAGCTGCTCTGGGGCAGACTGGCAGCCATACCACATCTACAGCTTCGCCAACCACCAATAAACCGCCAATCACACTAACACATTGAGACGTTCAGGGAAGGTGGGTGAATACTACATAATGGACTGGTTGGCGGTTGACTGGAACAGCCAAGTATCATTAGTGGACACCATGAGCCACTGCTTCCTTCCAGCTGCTGCTGACCCTGGCTTCAGTGTGTCCCTGCAGACACATGATTTCTGCTGGATCTAGGTCATAACAATTGTGGTTTCGAACAGAACAATAGGAACTCAAATAGTCCAACTTCTGGTGCCACAGTGCTCAGACTGATTACAGAGCAGTGCTGCCCATAGATTGGGACAAAAACTCAAACTGCTGAATATGAGCTCAACTGTTATGTGGGATTTCTTCAATTGGGACACATTGTATTATTCAAACCCCGTCCCCCAAATCACACATCATACATAATGAATGGAGCTCTAGCATTTAAAGAGCAGTTACAGTATTTTGTATCTGTTCAGCTATAATTTAATCACTGGCGTTTCTTTATGTAATTCATAATATGCTACAGTGGTTAGCTCTGTAGCCTCACAGCAAGAAGGTTCAGACCTGTGAGGAGTTGGCATGTTCTCCCCGTGTTTGGGTGGGTTTCCCCGGTCAACCTAAAACTATACTAGTCACAAAAAGTGTAGGAACATTTGACTTTGTTCAAGTGCATTTTAATCTAAAAATGACACTCACACGCTTCTACTTAAATACCCCATGTTCATGATAGTGTTCATTTTCCACAATTTTCACCCAAAAGTTACCAATCCCTAACTTTTTGTGACTAGTATATGTACTATAGGGATAGGACCATGGCTCAAGATCTGTAGAATGGTCCCCAGTTTTATTTTTGAGTGATTTGAAGGTGTGTGTGTGTGTCGGTGATGTTAAATTCTCTTGATTTGGGTGTTTTTTGCCGTGATGAATTGGCCTAATCTGCAATAGTAGCAGATCAAACCAGATTCTAACATTTGAGCATCTTTCTTTCTTGCAGAGATCACTTTTTAAGCAAACTAGCAGTGACACAATGGGAGAAGAGGTTAAGAAGTAAACAACAGCATCCTCGTCTGTCTTCGTCTGATGACGTCATCACCCCGAGCCCACAGCCTTCAGAGGACACAGGCAGCGTTCAGACAGAAGAGCCTGCTCCTCTCAGTAAATATACACTAATGTACACAGGCAAAGTATGGCCCAGGGGACCGTTGTGGTCCAAAGACACACACAAACACAGGGGCGGCAGTGGGTAGGTCGCCGGTTCGAATCCCACCCCGTGTGTACACCTAACCCACATTTCCTATGAATGAATGAATGAATGAATGTGGTTGTGTATCTGGTGTTTGGTGGTGGTTGGAGACTGGTTGACTTCTCTGTCAGTGTGCCCCAGGGCAGTTGTTACCACCACCAGATATGACTGAGGAGTGAGTGAATAATGCTTTTGTAAGGTGTCTTGAGTGTTGAGAGAAACTCTATAGAAAAACAATGCTTTATTAATATCAAAGACATGGCCACAATTATCAGTAACATCTAGCCATAGGGCCCGGGTTACAAGCCAGTTTAATCCTTGTGCGAGTCCCAAACCTAGATAAATATCAGGTTGTGGTTGTGTATTCTGGATGCCTTTTTCTATGCCAAAAGTATATTCAAATTACTGGAGGGCAGATGATTGTCATACATTTCACACCCTGATGAATGCCCTTATTATAACAGTTTAGCCCCCAAAGAAATAGATAATTCATTTTTGCTTCTAACTTTGAGTAGATTTAGATATTGATCCGAAGTTCATCATGATGTTTCCCCTGAGTTAATGCATTTACAGGAATAAATGAATAATGGGTATTAGAGGAGACTGAGCCTGGTCTACAATGGTAATAAATAAATGTCAGTCATTTGTGTTTCGTGATTCAATTGCTCAGGTCCAACTGTCAAGAGTCCGGACACAAACCGACGCTCAGACTCCAGAAATGAGACAGGTCAGTCATATTATACAAATGTTCTGCCTTTGATTCTGTGTGCGGTCAAGGTTGGTGTGCCTCCTAGTGGTTGTCAAGTGTCATTACAGCAGAGGATAAAACTGACTCCTGTATTTGTTATAATTTAAAGAATACAAGCAGCTCAAGATATCAATACATTCCACTTGATTGTGTGTCAAAAGTTTGAGGTCTAACTTATTAAAAAATTATAGTTTTCACAGTTCATTTGTTGAAAACACAATTTTTTCCGGACATTCAACTGTTTTTTTCTATTTATTTTGATTTAACTTTTATTTAACCAGGAAGTCCCATTGAGATTACACGTCTCTTTTTCAAGGGAGTCCTGGCCAAGACAGCAGCACAATAATGCACTTAAATAACAACAGTCCAGATCATCCTTAACAATCAGTCAATTCATAGAATCAACTCCAAACCTTTATTAAATGATTGTAAACTGGGATCAGGGGCTCAGTTGTAAGATTTATTGAAATTCATTTTGCTCACTTTCTGTGCAAAGACCAGGAACGGATCATAAATTGAAATCTTGAGAACGGAGAGAGAACTGTCCATCAGTCTTTTGTTGAATGTATGTACGGAGATGTGAAGGGAGCAGACTCTGTATACATTTAGATATGAACATGTATCAGTTCATGCTCACATTCTATTGACAACGACCCAACAAGTCACTCTCCAAAGGGTTTATACATTCAGTAGCTCTCTGTGATGAAAACGTGTGAGACCCTTGTTCTAGGGTGTTGAGTAGACAGACGGTGCTGGGATATGGACTGGTCTGGAAGCTAGAAGTCATTGTTTTAATGCTCCTCAGTCTCTCGTGAGAAGCAGAGTGATCAAAAAGACATCCAGAGATCTTCACTGGCCTTTATTGCATTTTTCAAACGTTACTAGTGATTTTCTCTGGCCACAGCTTAATGCTTCATGTGGACTATGTGCCAACAATAAGGGGCTTTGTCAAGTGTAAGCCTAAACTAGTTCCAATGATTGTATGAAGTCATTTGGGAGGTCGTGTTAAGCCCGTATAGACCCTTTCAAAGATTGTTTCAGAATGGAGGCAATGGAGAAATTAGAATTAGCCACAAAATATTGCAAATGAAACCCACTCTCTACATGTAGGTGATGTCAGAGCCTGGGTAGGAAACATTAGTGAATGTACCTCACATTGTATGTTTATTTAATGTGCACATTAGTAACAGTTGGACTTTTGGTTCTTACAGAAATGTTGATGAGCACATTGAATGCTCAGAATTATTCTATCACTCACCACAAATCCTACTTTTTTATGAATTGATCTCACTTTTGCTCCAGTCGCCTCCATTCCAGAACATTCCAGATGACAAACATTTTAAAGGGTCCATACAGTATAACCAAAAGCTGGGTAAAAGAAACCTCAATTCTGCTCCATCAACTGAACTGAATCTGACTGGAGCACATCTCTTCTGCAGCAGGCCTTTACCAAAGACAGTGCAGCACATTGTCTGATGATAAAAAGTTCCTCCTGGACATGCTCTACTCCAAGTCGTCCCCGTCTGATCCTTTGAGTCCAACCTTTGAGCCTAGTGCTGAGGAGGGGTCCGCACAGCTGCCCCCCGATAGAGGTAATCACATCAGTCTATGAGATATTATTCATCCCAGTTTGAAGTTTGATATTCAATTGAATGTGTGTTGTATTTTCATGAAAAGTGTATATATATATGATCAAACTCAACAAACACAAGTAGTGCTGTACAGTATGGGGGATCCATGTTGACACGCCATTAACAGTATATTTTAAAGTTACCCTGTCTTTTATTATGTTGTAGTTCGCCGGCCGCTGGTGATGGTGGTGTCTGGAGGGGATACCAAAAGTGTAGGCCGAGTTTTGGAGAGACTGTCCAGTTTGAAGCGCTCAGTGGAGGGGTCCCATCCCAGTGAGAGCAGCCAGTCCCGTAAAGCAGAACTAGAGGGGCTGGAGGGGTCTGCCCAAGCCGCACTGGCCCGATTAGCAGAGGAGCAACAGGTAAAGATGACTGCTCTATCTAACAGAATGTATTTTGTATGATTTGCTTGAGAACCTTCACAAATGATGAAAACCTGGAACATGGAGGACCTGTTCTGTCCAATTGTTCAAGCAATAATTAAATAGTAATGAAATTGAATGTGGAGAATCATCATGCGTCATCTGTATCAAGCAACAATAATGAAACAGGAACATGTTTGTTTCGATTAATCCACCTGAACAAATATTATGTTGTATGACTTTCTCCTACATTTCTTTGAAATTGTACTGTGCCCTTGCAGAACCGTAGTCTCAGGCCACAGTCCATTATAGACGTCGAGGGCCAGGCGAAACGTCTGGAGTCCACTGTGCTCAGCCCCGGGGCTCCCTCTGACGCCTGGGACCAGCTCAAGCCCAGCGCCGCCTCGCTCCGGATCAAAGACCTGGACTTCTCTGACCTTCTGGACGAGGAGGACCTCGACGTGCTGGACATGGACACCTTTGATTCGACTTCTGCGTCACATTTAGGGGGCATCCCGCCCCCACCGCCTCTTCCAACCCCGGGTCATGGTCTGGTTATTCCCCCTCCTCCACCCCCTCCTCCTCTACCTCCAGGGGGTCCCGTGGGTGCAGGGCCACCCCCTCCCCCTCCTCTTCCAGGGGGTCCCATGGGTGCAGCCCCACCCCCTCCCCCACCTCCACTGCCTCCTTTAGCCCCACCCCCTCCGCCGCTCGCCTCATTTGGAGGTGACACTCTGAAGAAGAAAAAGAAAACTGTGAAGCTGTTCTGGCGGGAGCTCAAACAGGCCGACGCGCCACAGAAATGTCGGTTTGGGCGCGGGACGGTCTGGGCCTCTCTGGATAAGGTCGCCGTGGATACCGCCAAATTGGAGCATCTCTTTGAGTCTAAGGCCAAGGAGCTACCAGTAGCCAAGGTACCACTTAATCCTTAATGAGCATAAAGCAGAGATGGGGTACACACTGATTGTTTAATGGACTCAGTAGTAAGGCTTTACTGAGTGCATATTTCAATATACAAAAACATCACATGTAAAGTAAACCTCCCACACTTCCTGACTCGTTCTTCTCTTCCAGCAAATCAGGGACTATTGGTCAATCCAGCTCAAACAAGATATGATTTCTTAGTAACACATAGAATGTATTGTAAATGGTGAGGTCAGCTCTACAGTAAAGTGAAGAAAGTGGAATAATACAGGAGATCCTGCAAAAAGGCTTTGGAATGTAATGTTACATTTGTATTAAACAGGGTTATTCACAGATAATTCAATGGAATAATAATAATAATAATAATAATAATAATGGCAGAATCAAACAACATTGTGAAGTATTATTGCTATGGCTGTACACATTACTACAATATTAGTACAATATTTGATAACCATGTTGAATATTACAATGTGTACAAAGTTTTATTCTGTTAATGACTAATGAGGACTCAAACGAGGCCAGTCTGGAGGTTTCCGAGGATGAGAAAGTTTTAAAACGTTTAAAAAAGGCTTGACCAATGGCAGTCTAGTTTTACTTTAGTCCCTCCCCTTGAGTTTTTGTGAAGTGGAGTTTGTTACAGAAAGTTCTAAATTCCGCAATGGAGGCAAGACCATAATACATTTTCAATGGAGAAATTAGAATTAACCACAAAATATCACAAATGAAGATGGTTTTGACAAATTACATCCACTCTCTACATGTAGGTGATGTCAGAGCCTGGGTAGGAAACATTAGTGAATGTACCTCACATTGTATGTTTATTTAATGTACACATTAGTTTACAGGTAGCATTTGGCTGGAGGCAAAATTCCAGATTTTTTTGTTTTACTGGACAAGTCCTCACAGAAATATTGAAGATCACAATAGTTTATATTGAATGTTCAGAATTATTCTCTCTCTCATCACAAATGCTACTTTTTTGTAAAGTTAACTCACTTTTGCTCCAGCCTCCATTTTGACTCCAACTTTGAACATTCCATATGACAAACATTTTAAGGGTCTATTGGTCAGGGTTCTATTCCACAAACACAAACACAAAATAATAATTATGACAGATTACCTACTGTACATCTTTCAGTCAGTTTTAAAATCAGACCTTTTCATTCAAGGCTCTAATAAGTAATAATTATCCTTTGCCATCAAAAAATGTGTGACCCTTTAAAAGTGACCTGTTGAATGTACAGAAAGTCACCGAGCTGAAGAAGTCTGTGATCCTTGTGTTGGACTCAAAGAGAAGTAATGCCATAAACATCGGGATGACTGTCCTCCCTCCCGTCCACGTCATCAAGAACGCCATATTGATGGGGCACTTTGAGGAGTACTCCATCAACAAAGAAGGGATCGAGGTATGAGCCAGTTCTGTTAACGATGATGGATTTAATGAACGCATTTTTGTACGAAGCTCATTCACTTTTTCACAATTTGAACAACATTTTGAGATGCTCTGTGGCAACTATACTCTGGTTAGTAGTTCCTTTGATTTCAGTTGTTTGGGGCTTCGATTAACTGATTTAGACTCATCATTTCATCTTTACATACCAGTCTCTATCAGTCTGCCCCAGGACAGCTGTGGCTACAGAGATAGTTTACCACCCCTCTCCCTCTGACTGGACTTGCATTACTCTACCATCTTGACAGAAAATCCTGACCATGGTCCCCACGGAAGAGGAGAAGCAGTTGATTCAGGAGGCACAGCTGGCCAACCCTGGTGTTCCTCTGGGCACGGCCGAGCAGTTCCTCCTCAGCCTGGCCTCCATCAGCGCCCTGACCCCCCGCCTGCAGCTCTGGTCCTTCAAACTCAACTACGAGACTCTGGAGAAGGTACAACAACAGACACGTAGTTTTTGCTTAAATGTATAGAACAAAAAATAGAAAATGCTTCAAATTGACCACCTGACCCGGTTCTGTGACGTAAAGTAGGTCGTCTGTAGGGGCCAGGGGGAGGGACTAAAGTAAAACTCAACTACTATTGGCCAACGCGGTATCCCACAAACTTTTATTTATGATTTAATGTTGTTGTAGAGGCCAGGGGAGGGACTAAAGTAAATGAATACACAGGGTCAGATAAAGCATTTCTGTGTGTAAGTCAGCCTCTACCAATGTACCCAAATGTGTCAAACTGAATGAGTCACATACTGTACACCCTGCAAGCTTTATGTTCTTATCTGCAGGAGATCGCAGAGCCACTGTTTGACCTGAAGCTGGGGATGGAGCAGCTGGCCTCGAACCAGACCTTCAAGAGGATCCTGGCCACGCTGCTCGCCATCGGGAACTTCCTCAACAGCTCCAATGTAAGAAGCATGAGTGGTTAAAAATCTGGGTAAACTGTGGTGAATGGAAACATACAAAATTGCATATATACATCATACAGAGGAACACAGAGAGAAGATCTGACTCTGTATAAAGATGTTAAATTAGCTTTATGTACAGTATTGGTCTACGCCTGTGAACTGCAAAGATTTCTGTTCTATTGTTACCTCAAACAGATAACAGAGTCTGAGTCATTTCCACACAGTTGTAATCTCTCATAAGTCTTTGTATGTTGTTGTGTCTGCGTGATCCTCAGGCTAAAGGCTTCGAGCTGGGTTACCTGGAGAAGGTGGTGGAGGTGAAAGACACAGTTCACCGTCAGTCCCTCCTGCACCACACCTGTAACCTGGTGGTGGAGAAGAACCCCGACTCTACAGACCTCTTCTCCGAGATACCAGACATCACGCGCTCGGCTAAAGTAAATACTCCCGTCGCTTCAATGAACATGACCAGACTGTAATTAGGGCTGACAGCCGTTAGTCAATTTTGCACATAAATGAATAAATAAAATGCCGTATAGCTGCAGCACAGTCCTCAAACATCTCACTTGCCCTGGTGCCTTGGGACCTTCAGCAATATTCAGTCTATGCAAACTGTTCTTTTTGTAGCTTCTCCACAAGGGGGCAGCGTACAAGGGAGAGCAGAAAGTTCTGAAAAGTGTGGTTTTGACAGTAGCAGAGCATGTGATGTATTTGTGATCCAGCATATTTGCCTGGACATATCATTTACACAACTGCCCCTGCATGTCCCGGTGTCCACGATACTTAAACTCATCGGTCTTAAACTCATCGGTGAAATCAGGAAATATGAGTTTTTCGATTGTTTTCACAATCATAATGTAACTTTTAACGGCATTATATTTTATGTCAAATTCCAGACCAAACTGAGAGCTGAATGATGTAAACGAGCCGGGTTTACTCCTCAAGGTAGAAGTTCAAAATGTTTCTTAGGCCGGTTGAAGATATTACTTACAGCTGATGAAGTGTTGATGAGGATTTTCAAAGCGAGAGACGACCTGAGAGGGTGTTTCCATAAAGATATTCTTGGAAACACAATTCAAAATGTATCCATTATTATCTGGTGTTTACATCATACATACATCGTAGAACAGGGTCTTAGTAAACGTACAGACACCTTTTTAAAGGAATGTTGGCTATTATAAAAGTTTATAATGGCCTGTAGATATTCCTGGTAAAGCCACATTTTCAGCATCTACAGACTGGTGGTGTTGAGTTTCTTTTATGTGGATTCTCTGAACTCTTAAAGGAAGGCCATCGATCTACCTTCTTTTGTCTGGCTGGGTGCTGGTATGAGGTTTTGGAGTTGTCTGAATGAGGAGTCGGGGGAAAACTCAGGGTGTTTTTAACTCCCATTATTCAGCCGTTCAAAGAGAGATTGAAGAGATTTCTTGACAGATATAGCAATTTGACCACCACCATCTCCAGTTTCACCACCACCATCTCCAGTTTCACCACCACCATCTCCAGTTTCACCACCACCACTACCACCACCATCTCCAGTTTCACCACCACCACCAGTTTTACTACCACCAGTTTTACTACCACCATCTCCACTTTCGCCACCACCAGTTTCACCACCACCATCTCCAGTTTCACCACCACCAACTAATGTATCAAGCAAAATAATGTAGAAAACACAGGAACATTGTCTGGGTTATTTCAAAGTGAAATCATTAATGTAGGTTAGATTGTGCACATATATACGGATCTGGTAACTGGTATGTCAGAAATAAAATGAAGAATTATACAATTAAATGAGGCTATGAGAAAGGTTAGTGCACCTACCTACCCGTGGTACAGGGGCTAAAGTCTCAGTTGGTTGGTGGTGAAACTGGAGTTGATGGTGGTCGAGTTGGAGATGGTGGTGGTCGAGTTGGAGATGGTGGTGGTCAAGTTGGAGTTGGTCAAACTGGAGATTGTGGTGGTCAAACTGGAGTTGGTGGGTGGTGGTCAAACTGGAGTTTGTCAAACTGGAGTTTGGTCAAACTGGAGATGGTGGGTGGTGGTGAAACTGGAGATGGTGGGTGGTGGTGAAACTGGAGTTGGTGGGTGGTGGTCAAACTGGAGTTGGTGGGTGGTGGTCAAACTGGAGATGGTGGGTGGTGGTCAAACTGGAGCTGGTGGGTGGTGGTCTTTTTGTTTACTGTACATGTAACGTGTCCATCACAATGTACTCCTTGCCTTAAACGAATGAGTCCTGTGCTAATTTCAGGTGGACTTTGAGCTGCTGTGTGAAAACCTGATACAGTTGGAGAGACGCTGTAAAGCTTCCTGGGAGAATCTGAAGGTCGTGGCCAAACACGAGACCAAGGCCGCTCTGAAGAACAAGATGATGGAGTTTCTAAAAGACTGTACCCAGAGAATCATCATCCTGAAGGTGGTCCATCGCAGAGTCATCAACAGGTTTCACTCCTTCCTGCTGTTCCTGGGTCAGCCGTCGTCCTCTGTCCGGGACATTAAGGTCACCAGCTTCTGCCGCATCATCAGTGAGTTCGCCCTGGAGTACCGAACCACACGGGACCGCGCCCTCACCCTCAAGAGGAAGAAGGATGCCCACCGGGAGAGGACGAAAACACGGGGCAAGATGATCACAGAGGTAGGGGTCATAATGGTTATACTAAATAATAAGTGAAGAGGGGAAGGAGACCGGAATAAAACCAATGGATTTTTTTGTATTCAGAGACGCTAATCACGAATAGCAATGTTAACAGCGCTAATTGGGTCCTAAT
This sequence comes from Philypnodon macrostomus, assembly GCA_036025475.1. Classification (NCBI taxonomy): domain Eukaryota; kingdom Metazoa; phylum Chordata; class Actinopteri; order Gobiiformes; family Eleotridae; genus Philypnodon; species Philypnodon macrostomus. The sequence goes on along the minus strand of JAVQKC010021507.1, from coordinate 3,291 downwards.
AGTACCTGTACCAAAATGTACCTCACGTGTCATTATTTGCCCTAGCCCTTATTTCCCAGTTTTTTTTTTTTAGACAGAGAAGTTTTCGGGGGCAGTACCTGTAGACAGCCCCTCCCCCGTTTCCATGGCAACAGAAGCGGATCAGGATCAACAAGAGGAGCACGAGAACATGAAGAACCTCCTCATCAGCGGTGGATCGGACAGCCTGACCGTGGGACAGGGCCTGAGACGCTCCAGGGCCATACGCAGTGAGACATCCATTACATTCAGATAGCAAATAGTAGATAAAATGAATGTAAAAATAAAGAAGACTCATCTCTTATCTCTTCACAACTGAATTTGTTTGAGTTAAAGCCACATTTTCAGCATCTGTGTGTATTCTGTGTGTTTATATAGTATCACAGTTTGTGGAAAGAGTATATTTAATGGAAGATGGAAAGCACAAACCCCGGCAAAATTACATTTTTATGAAGTTACATTTTTGACTGAGCTTCCTCCGGAGTCTTGTTAATAATGGGAACACTTTTCATGTCGTCAGATCACGACAGACTCAGTCCGTCTCAGATGACCTCATCCAAAGACGAAGGGATGAACGTTCAGGACGATGCCACAGACGAGATCATGGACCGTTTAGTGAAGTCTGTGACCAGGAACCCGTCAGAACGACAGCCCAGCCCCCGAACACGCAAGCGCTCACGACTCAACAGGAAGTCATGTAAGAGTGCACTATTCTAGACTTTTCAAGACTACACTAGTGGTAAAGTACCTCTGTAGCCACACTTGGCTTCAGGCAGACTGACTGAGATGCGCCACAAAAATGACACTTAACACATTCATATCTTCATACATAGCGGTGACGTATATTGCACAAGAACACACCACAGTAAGAAGTAGTTGGAGTGAGAATCAAACTGCCAACCTTCTGACTGCAGCACACCCATGTAAACGTTAAACTTACTTCATAAAAGGTCAACGTTTTAACTCTATTTTTATATGCAACATTGGTCTATGTTCAAAACAGTCTGGTATCTCTACAGCTTCATATCAGTGTTTTCACTTTTGACGTTATAATCCCGTTCAGATTATATCATCAGACCGTTCACCTGACGGTGTTTGGAGGACACACCGAGTCCTTGTGCTGCCGGTCCTCAATCTTACGAACCGTTTTTTCTGTAGAAGACGCTCCCGGTCTAGATCAGATATATATATATATATTATAAATAATATATAAACCTTGATTTCTGTAGTTTTGACTAACTTAGATTTATTTACTTATCAGGCCAAGATTATTTGACTTTCGATGTAATTCTGACTGATTTTTTTTTTCATTCTGTATTTCGAGCAATGTTATCTGCCTGTGAAATATGATAGCTTTCCCATTTCATGTGTAGCTGTCTCATTCGACTGGTCCGCATATTCTTGAAAGAGGACAGAAATATTATAAACCAGGGAGAGAAAGAGAGCTACAATCGTATAATCAGTCGTTTTGTACTTAATCAGATTAGGACAGTCTCTATAACATTGTCTTAACATTATTAACAAATTCTGTATCACTAAGCTTTCTCTTAATAGACCCTTTAAAATGTTTGTCATATGGAATGTTTAATATTCCCGGAAGTGAGTTAACTTTACAAAACAGTAGTGTTTGTGATGAGGGATCACATAATTCTGAACATACAATGAGAAACTATTGTGATCTTCAACATTTCTGTGAGGACTTCAGTAAAACCTGAAAATCAAGACTTACCTCCAACCAAAAGTCTAACTGTTACTAATGTGTACATTAAATAAACATACAATGTGAGGTACATTCACTAATGTGTCCTACCCAGGCTCTGACATCACCTACATGTAGAGAGTGGATGTCATTTGTCAAAATCATCTTCATTTGTGATTATTTGAGGCTAATGCTAATTTCTCCATTGAAAGTGTATTATGGTCTTGCCTCCATTCCAGAATTTAGAACTTTCTGTTACAGACTTTGAAAGAGTCTGTATAAAAGTGAAGACATTGTAATCAATCTTATTTGAACTTAATAATAATACAAAGACTTACTGTTCAGTGCACTGTCCTCACCGTCCTGTAGAACACACAAGTATCACATGTTCTCTTGTTGAGTTATCATTCATTATTTAGGTTGTGATACATGTCAATCGTCTGAATTATCTTCAATAAAAAACCCCGTCTTGTGTGACTCACCAGTTTGTGAACAGGCTGAGGCAGCATCTGTTGAAATCCACTGACGATCCACCCCACCACACTGAAAACACACGTGTACTGTGGTACATTATATACACTATACACAGGGCTTGACACTAACGGTTTGCTCAATGGCCACTGTGGCTAGTCCTTTTCACTGGCCAGAATGATAAAATCCAACTGGCCAAAGAGGCTAGTGGAAATAAAAGTGTTTGGCTCGTGTTATCGTCAAGCCCTGATTATAAAGTATATACATGGTTCACATTGAGGGGGCGGTTACATTTAGATTTACAAGAAATAGCAATTTTGTTTATTAATGCTTAATTTGTTAAACTTGTTTAATTTTGGTCTTCAGTTCTGTCATTACAACAACATTACAAAATACATCTGACATTACATTTAAGCTGTCTTTCCCCACTGCCCACTTCTGAAGAGAATACACTTACTTGGTCTGTGGCTCGTTTGAAGGCCTGGAGACAACAGGAAAGATCATCAGACTTACCAACAGATCTAAAACAATAGACATTAAATATGACAGTCTAAAATTAAGTGTGGATGTACTGACGTGTCTTCAGCCGCTGGTTTTGGAGCTGGAGGAGGCGGAGGTGGAGGAGCTTCAACTGAAAACAATACATATGGGTCACAATCTGCACAAAAGTCATGAATAATACATAAATATAGTTATGTCTGTCACCCTTGGGTGCTGCTGGAGCCTCGGTCTTTTCATTGGCCGCTTTGGCTTTCAGATGCTCCGGCTTAGGAACCACCTTCTCTATACCCTGCTTTATCCAATCCATCACACTGAGAGAAGAGTTATGTGAGAGAATGAAACACCGTTCATGTTTCAAAAACTTGAACAAAAACTGAGATTTTTGCAGATTAGAAATATATATAAATAAAATAAACTCGAGAATAAACACGTTTTGTATTAAGTCGTTACATTTGGAGAAAGTTATTACAAAATGTCCCTCCCGTGGACCCACCACCCGCGGGAGGTACCATAAAGGGCTGGTGCAATGTGGATCGGGCGGTGGTCGAAGGCGGGAGTTCCCTGCTTAGACTGCTGCCTCCACGACCCGGTTTCGGACAAGC